>CM073768.1:128063477-128334350 GCA_037158775.1 Hetaerina titia
AGCTGTTGGTGTTCATTATACTGGCTACTGTTGAATGACAGTTTCCATGGGCTGTATCTTTTGAGTTAGACTGATTGCATGTGCATATGTGTATAGCATGATAGGCATATTTTCAACCATATAAAAATAGACGTGCTTCATATGGTCATTTCATTTATGATTCATTTGTTTCTCATCCCCCTGTGAAACCTGTTGTTTTAAACCTGGACTAGAAAGAGCGATTGTTCATTGGATTGAAGACTAAATTTAATGTCACTTGCTTACTGTATTTATTTCACTATATTTGTTCATACAATTCCTTGAATACTTGTACTGTTTACTTGGTTTTTGTGTACCTTCCTACGTATTTTTCCATGGATTTTCTAGATAAGTTTTCTTTAACCATGAGGGTATGTCAGAAGATGCTGCAAAGTAATAGTTCAGAATGAAATATTTAGAAGTTTCACAAGTCTCTTTTTTAAATAGAAAGAAAGAAGTTACTCTATGAAGTAAAAGGATAGCAAATAGATTACTTTTTTGTAAGCTTAGTGTCACAAAACAGAGGGCTATATTTCAGTGAAGTATCTTGTAGTTCTAGCCTTGTCTTTTTTTCTTCTTATGGTTTATTTATTTCATTGTGAGTACTCAAAAGGAATGTTTTGTGTGAAGGTTTCCATGATTTTTATAAGCATGATCATCATTATCCTTCCATAGTCCATTTAACTCCCTCAACAAGTAAAAAGTTATTCTATATTAATGTGGCAAAATGTTTATTGTTCTTTGAATGCATATTTTTTGACATGTCAATATTGAATATTGACCAGTAAGTTAGTTAATTATCAGTCTATTTCACTTTGGCTTTCTCTTTGTTGATTATACCTTTGGAATACCAAATGATGCTGGTTTTAGAAGTATCATTGGCTTTAAAAACATAAATGATTGATTACGAGTGATATTTGGACAACCAGCCACTCTTATTTTGGCAAATTCTTCAACATGTGCTTCTCTCTTAGGAGATAAAATTTGAAGGAAAAAAGAAATAAATTTCATGTACATTGAAGTGTGGGTCTCGGTAGTCCAGAGGTAGAGTGTTGGACTACTGACCGGAGGGATTGGGTTCGATTCCCGGGCAAGCCTCTGTGGGCACCTTCTGCTCCAGCCAAGCTATGTGATTTTTCTGGGACCAGATCTTCCTGGGAAACCATAATTGGCACTGGGAAAGGCACTGGTCCCTACCGTGGTGTGTGAATTTAACACATCATTGAGTTTAGTACTGGGAGAACTTTACTATCTTCTACCAAACCGACCTTTGGGTTGATTACTGTGTTTGTGATACACTGAAGTATGAATGTAGGTGGTCAAGTGATGTGAGTTTCTTTCTTTTTATACAGGCACCATTTCTGAAGTTAGTGGAGAAAGTGAAGAGGAGCTAGCATGTTCCATTTGTAAGTATTTGGTTGGAGAAGTTCAGTTATCATGCCTTTATTTCAGTGTGTTTAGAAGTTTTGATATAGATTTGTGTGATTTTGGGGGAACTCATTCCGTCATTTCCTTTTTAATGTCAATGGGCATGAATTTCACTGCATCAGCTTGATGGTGTATTTGATCTGTGAGGATATGTGACCAGCAAACACTTACCATATGAAGTCGACAATTTTTTAGTAAATGTTTTGGCTAACATCAGTATTCCAATATTCAATATATGGAATTTGTACGCCCATGAAATTCATCTGAGAAAGCAACATTGATAAATATCTGATTTGATGGGATGAACAGATGTCTTAATTCATTTATTCTACATTAATGGCATCTTCTCAAATCAAATAAATTTAAATCTCATCACTTAGTAATGGATACAAGGAACTAATGGTCTCATAAGATCATTGTTGTCTCATATCCATTATAAATGGATAAGATTTAACTCCATTTAAAAATGGTTAGGTGAGTACGATGTATCATTAGGGCCAGTGTAATTCATATGCTTTCTTTACAGTCAGTCATAGCACCTAAAGTTCATATGTATTTGAATATATTTTGGGCTGACAAACCCTATATTACCTCTTACTTAAAAAAAAGAGTTGTAAAAAGGTCATAGAAATTGTAGAGATGAAATAATTTGCCTTTTAGGTTCACACTTATGTGTCCCACTGACGTTATAAAAGTTCATTTAGACTCTCTCCTTAAAATTCCGGATGAAGAAGGGTTAGAAGATTTGCAAGAAGGAGTCTGACAAATCATCAATGGCCATATAATTTTATACCAGCTCAATCATTGATGTAATACATCTATTGATGCTCCCAGTTACTCTATTACAATTTGCATCCTTAAGTTGAATTTAGTGCCTTCTTGAAAATTTGTATGGAAATTTAAATCGATAAAGATTCACTGTGTCCAAAATTAATGACCCAGCACCTGGAAAAATCATTGACTTATAACAGAAGGTACAGTAAAATGAGATCATACTTATGAGCCAATCTTTTGACATGAGTGTTTCATGTCTAGTGATGGACTGGTGTAATTGGTCCTACCAATTAGATCCTGCCAGGTTAGAATGTAGTCATTTTGGATTTCCCTTGGTAGTGCACCTTTGCAATTTCTAATAATTAAGCTTGTAAGGGTGGCTTTTCTGCATAATACAGGCAGAATAACATTATACTTAATTTCAAAAGACCTCTCCAAAAAATAAGAAAGTGCCTTCTTTGCACATTTTTTTGGTACTCTACCGGTTAAGGTAGGTTTTTAGATGGACACAACTATAAAATAAACATTTTGTAACTCCAAACAAAACCCAATCCAGCAACCTAATCTACATCAGGTCCCTCTTCATCTCTGTGTACTTCTTTCCTCCCTTCATCCCATCCAACATCCCTATCCTGTTCCTGCTCTTTCCTTGCTTGCCCAACATTCTCCCCTCTATTACCTTCTTCAACATTCCGCTACCGCTCAATACATCTTCCATCCATTTTTCCTGCCTCCATAGGATTTCTCTCAACAAACTCCTCTCCTCACCCACCATCTCCAGTACTTCTTCATTTGTTTTCCTTTCGGTCCATTTCACCTTCTCCATTCTTCTCCACACCCACATTTCAAAAGCCTCCAATCTACATCTATCCTCCTGCTTCAGAGACCACGTTTCCGCGCCGAGTTTTTAGGAGTCTTGTCTTAACCTCCCTGCTCATCATCCCAGTCATCAACTCCCTCCTCCTTGAGAAAGCCTCCTTGCCTAGCACAATTCTTCTCCTTACGTCCCTACAACTTTGACCGTATTGGTCTAAAACACTTCCGAGATATGTAAACTGTTCTACCTGCTCTATTTTTTCCCCTCCTATTTTAATGTTTAGCTTAGCCTTTTTCTTTCTGGAAAATTGCATAATCTTTGTTTTATTAATATTGATTCTCATCCCATATTTATCGCACTGAACCTCCAATTTACTCAACAATGCTTGCAACCCCTTGGCTGACTGGGCAACTAATGCTTGGTCATCATTAAACCTAACCGATTTTACGAACTCCCCTCCGACTTTCTCCCTACCTCCAGTTCTTCCGATGCCTCTTTAATCATTTCCTCCACATATACCTTGAACAGCACAGGTGACAATGGACAACCCTGCCTTACACCTCTTCCTAACACTGCCCATCCAGACTCACTGTTCCCCACTAGCACCTGAGCAGTCTGAGACATGTACAGGTTGTGGATCAGTCTCCTGTCCCTCCAATCCATTCCTATTTTCTGCAATACACGCATTTATTTTTCCCAATTCACTCTATCAAATGCTTTTTCGAAATCTACGAAGCAGGCAAATACATCCTGATTGTATTCTATATTCCTCTCGATTAGTGATCTCATTACTGCAATGGCCTCACGTGCACCTCTTCCTTTCCTAAACCCAAACTGATCATCCTCTAAGTAATCATTTGCCTTACTCTCTATCCTTTTGTTGATGATCCTGAGAATAACTTTAGCTGCGTGGGATATCAAGCTAATTGTTCTGTAATCCTCGCATGATGTAACCTTCACCTTTTTTGAATAGGAACTAACACTGATATCACAAAATCTTCCGGCCAGATTCCTTCCTCATAGATACTACGAATCAGTCCATATATGGCCTTCTTCCCACCTTTCCCTAACCATTTCAACATTTCTACAGGAATGTTGTCCACTCCCATGGCCTTATTTGCTTTCATCTCCTTTAATGCTCTTTCTATTTCATCATTGAATATGCCTGGACCTAAGCTATCGTTTTCTACGTCATGTTCCATTTCTATGTCTAACCTTGTCAGCCTAAATTCTCTACCATACAGTGTTTCTATATATTCCTTTCATCTCTCTTGGATTTTTTCTGGTTCAACTATTATCTTACCCCACTTATTTTTAACTGTTAGCACAGATCTTACCTTCTAACTTCCCGATAATAACTTAACCTTGCTGTAAAGCGCACCAATTTTACTCTTCTTCTGTAAACTTTCCTTTTCCTTGCATTGTATTTTCCACCATTCTTCTTTTGTTCTATTTGTGACCCTTCTCAATTTATTGTGTAACTCTTTGTACTTCATTTTGCCTAACTCTGTGCTTACATTCTTCCATCTTCTTCTCTCATTCATCTTTGCAATCATCTCATCCGTTACCCATGGTTTCCTTACCCTTTTCCCATTATCAGTTCCTATAGGGTCTTTTGTGGCTTTCGAAATCACTGCCTTGATACATTCCCATTTTTCTTCGATAGTACTCAGCTCTTTACCATCATCCATATGATGTAAATCTTTTGAGTTTTACATCCAAGAAAGTATTTCGTTTTTAGAACAAGGTGTAGAAGTTTTCAGTTGATTACAGGTGTGGTAAACTTTTTCTAGTATTTCCCAGTATTTGTATTTTAACATAAAATTCTGTTTTAACATTTTCTATTATGTGGGCCAGGTGTATGAATGTATATGAATTGCATTAATGATGGTGTGTACAATTTATTAGGGACATAAGTTAATGATAATAAAGGGTAAGGAGGAAATTTTAATTTGTGGTAGTCCCACCAAATATGTGAGGAAATTAAATGAAAGATATGGAAATTCATATCAATATTAAAAGTTCTAAATTTCCACTTTTTCTTAATGAATTAGTTGAATTATTCATAGCTTATTTTTTGATCTTGTGTGATATTTTTAAAAACTGCTGGTAGCTTGGTTTTATCACTCAGATTGAAAAGAAGTTATTATTTATTAATTAATTTATTGTTTCTATTAGAATTCTTCATGCCACTAGGAGCAATTTGCTTTAATGTAATGGAAAAATACTCCTTAATTTACAGCCTTGCAAAAAATTAACTGTAGCTTTAATATTTGGAGGTGACTCATATAAATATTTCAATGAATAAGCTGATTCAGTTGGAAAATCAAGTAAGACCCCCTTATAGAGTTTATAAATTATATTTTCTTGATTTAATTATTCTCTTCCAAAGCATTTCTGTGACAAAAAAATCTTTTCTCATCTGAAGTAAACAGTAGCTCTTAATAAATACATTCATGAGAGTGGCATTCTCTTTAAATAGTTATTTATTGTAGTTGTAGAAGTTCAGCTCAAAAAGATTTTTAACTTTATTTTTGTGACTGAATTGCTCTCTAATGATGGATAGCTAAGTAACGAATTTGTTCTAATTCAATTACTTTGCACTTGCTATTTTATCATTTAGCACTCACTCCTATATTCTTGGCCACAAACCCCCCACTTGTTCATATATTATGTATGTAAAGTAATTTTGATTGAGGGTATTTGTAATCAGGCTAATCATGTTGGATAATACTGTATGTTCCTGAGTATTAGATTAACTAAAATTATGGTTTTGCAACATTTAGATTTTATGTGAGCCATCAATAAGTCTGGGACTCTAACATGGATTTTTCTAGTCTACTTTAATTCTATTAATGTTAGTATTGATATTTTTATTCACAGACAATGAAAAGTGTTTGTTTGTAGCTCCAACCAACATCACCATGTGAGAATTTACATATTTTTTGAAATTATATATTACCATTGTGGAAAATGTGATTTTTGTATAATAGAGTACTAAAAATAGAATCTTATTCAGAAATAATTGACTTCAGTTTGTAGTCAGATGGTGTCTGTACTATTTTGTACAGGGAGGGAGGTAGTGTATGCAGCTCTTTTCCACTGTTTTAAAAGTAATATGGAAAATAATATCAAATTTCTATCCAATAAATGCATAATAGTATAGTTGTTAATTTTATATCTCCTGGTACTAATTCAACCAATGCAATTCATTGGCATTCCCTTATCTATCCCAGCAGCTCCGGTTGCTGAGCCAAAGAGTACCTTGGTGGCAAACCTTGCAGCATGTCCACAGCCACAGTTAATGAACAATGGAAGCCGTGACACATCAAACTCAGATATTCAAAAACTGCAGCAACAACTGCAGGACATTAAAGAGCAAGTAAGTGCTTTTTGCTTAAATGGCACAAATGCTTATTTAACCCACTGGCTTACTGTTTTTTTTCTTACAATCTACTCCCTCAGCAAAACAATTTATTTTGAGAAAATATTCTATTGATAAATATGCTATAAATTGTAAATTTTATTATTTATTTGATTGAAATTTTTCATATTACTAGGTTAATATTTTGCCAATAATAAGTTGTTTTTTAAGGCCCTAATTTTTTTATTGAACAGTATTATAAACAAAAATAAAATTATTTTAACTTTTAAGTGTATTCTTATTGTAAACTATATATTCTTTCATTCTTGAAAGTTGCATTGAGATGCACAGAAGGGTGATATATCTGGAGATATTTTGTAATGTATCTGGTAAAAATCTGAAAAAAGTTTTTACTGTCTTTGGCATTTTATCCCAAGCTTGAATAGTTTCTTTCAATATTTTTTTCCTTAAATTTCACTTGACGTGAATTCTTATTATTGGAAAATATAGGACAATGTAAAGAATTGCAAATCCGTTTTGCACAAATCGTAAGTTTTACCTTTAAATATAGGCCTTTTTTGGATCAGCAGGACAAATACTGCCTTCCTTTTCACTGGAAAATTCTGCTGTCTTCATTACTTAGTTTCTGAATATTCAGAATTATCAGTGACAATTTCTTCACTAAGATCTGGTGCTTTCTTGGCGTATGAGCTTGGTGAAGTTTTCTCGGGTCTTCAACCAGGTCAGGGGTTCCATGATGACCAACGTTTCGATGCTCGACTCGTGCATCATCCTCAGGGATGATGATTGCCACTCAGTTTTTGGCCGTCTTATATACCTGCGCGCTCAGAAGTGACCTGAACCCGAGCTCCCAGGTGTACAAGACGGCCAAAAACCGAGTGGCAATCATCATCCCTGAGGACGATGCACGAGTCGAGCATCGAAACGTCGGTCATCATGGAACCCCTGACCCGGTTGAAGACCCAAGAAAACTTCACCAATTTCTTCACTGTTATCACTAACACTGATGTCACTATCAAAAAGAAATTTGTCTACATCATTGTCTGTAAAAATCTTTCATTTTTTGCCAGCCATTGTTTTGGGGTAGCGTGAGTATAAAATACTTTGAAACCATTGAATATATATAAATTGACATTAAATGAAATTGTTGACTTGGTAATTCCACACACTTATTTAAAACGCGACCCGGGTTTTGACATTGAACATCATCATCTGATAAAGTGTGTGTAATTACTAAGTCAATAATTTAATTTAATTTTAATATGTTATGCAAATTCTATAAAGTTATGCCGGAGACAACAAATTTTAAAATAAGAGTAGATCTGTGAATAAAATGTGATCTGCAATATAATAATACAATCTGAATATGTGTTAGGAAAACATAAAAGTAATCAAAAGCATGAATTATGAATACATCTAACATTTATGCTCAAAAATGTTTGAAAAAATAATAATATACAAGAGCAGGGAGTCGCCATCTTTGTAAGCAAGGGCCAATTTTGTGCGGATAGCAAATTGCTGCCTAACCCAATGGGTTAAGTTAGAGTAATTTTATATTATTGTATAGTAAATGAAAATTGACTTGAGTGGTATAGTGGTAATTGGGATAGTGCTTATTTTTAGAATACATAAACTTTGTGTTTTGTTTGTATCAATGCAGAAGCCATATCTCATATTCCATGGAAATTTACATATACTACCTTGATCAAAAAGTTCCCGGAATAACCACCGTGTGGCGCTCCCATCGTTCCGATTTGAGTTCTGTTTTTTTTTTGTTAAATTGGTACATCTGTACTTGATTTTCCCTTTAAATCGTAGTGTCATAACTTGACATTTGCAAAAGTTATGTAGCCAAGAGTACATCTATCTCTGTGTGTGTTGGCGATTTTTTACAATTGCAGAAATGGATTTAAATTTGCAACAACGAACTTGTATTAAATTTTGCGTAAAAAACGGATTTAGTGGCGCACGGACGTTGGAAATGTTGGAAAAGTGTTTCGGCAACGATTCTCTAAAAAAAACGGTCGTTTACCAGTGGCATGAGCGGTTCAGAAGTGGTCGTGAGTCAATCGAAGATGATGAACGCAGTGGCAGACCATCGACATCGAAAGTCGGTGAAAAAATTGATAAAGTAAAAGAAATGTTGGTCAATAACCGCAAATTAACCATCAGAGAAATAGCGGAGGACTTGAACATTGCCTATGGATCCGCCCAAGACATTGTGGTTAATGATTTGGGTTTCCGTCGTGTAGCAGCAAAGTTGGTGCCAAAAGACCTCAATTTCATGCAAAAAAGAGACCGTATTGACGTCGCAAAAGACATGATTTGCGAGGCTGAATCCGATCCCACATTCATCAAAAGGATCATTACTGGAGACGAGACGTGGGTTTATGAGTACGACACACAATCCAGACATCAGGCAAGTGAATGGCGTTCACCAAATGAGCCGAGACCAAAAAAACCACGTCGTTTTCAGTCAAAAAAGAAGGCAATGCTGACGGTTTTCATGGATTACAACGGTGTAGTGCATCATGAATTTTTGCCAGAAGGCCAGACAGTAAACAAAGAGTATTATTTGGACGTTATGAGACGTTTGCGTGAAGCAATTCGCCGAAAGAGACCAGAAATCGTCGCACAGTGCGTCGAGACCGTCGCACAGTGCTATCATTATTCGTAATTTTTTGACGAAAAATGCCACAAATACCATCCAACAGCCACCAAATTCACCTGATTTGGCTCCCTGTGACGTCTTTCTGTTCAATCGAGTTAAAAAACCATTACGGGGAACGCGTTTTAGCAGCTGAGAGGAAGTAATGGAAAAATCGCAGGAAGCACTGATGGACATACCGAAAACCGAATATAAAAAATGTTTCGAGGATTGGATCAAGCGCTGGCATAAGTGTGTTGCAGTCGATGGGGATTACTTTGAAGGGGACAATATAGATTTAGATGAATAAACTTGTATTTTTAATTTTCTGAATAAATTCCGGGAACTTTTTGATCAAGGTAGTATATGCAATTCAAATTATGTGGAATTAAATACATTTTTGTTTAAGACCTTCTGTGATTCATATGATAATATGATCTTTTCTATTAACACCATTGATCATACATATATACAAACCTAATCTTGAACCAACATTCTCCCCTCTATCACAATGTCCTTCATCAAAGTCCTCAATGTCCCACAGCCACACAATTTGTATTGCATCTAGTTTTCCCACCTCCCTTGAATACCTCCCAACAACCTTCTCTCTCTGTTCCAGCACTTCTTCATGTGTTTTCCTTTTGCTTTGTTTTATTCTTCCATTCTTTCCCATACCCACATCTTGGAAGTCTCCTGTCTATGCTTGTCCTTTTGCCTCAATGACGTAATTTCAGAGCCATACAAAAACACTCCATATTAAAGTTCTTAGTAATCTTATTGACATCTCTACTTAAGATTCCTGTTATCCTGTTACCTCCTCATTGCAAAAGTTTCTTTACTTAATGTGATTCTTCTTTTAATCTCCTTATCACTTTGCCCATTTGTGTCTAAAAGATTTCCTAAAACATGAAGTATTCTACCTACTCTAATTTATACTCCCTAACTTTAATATTTAACTTAATCTTCCTTTCTTTATTCCTTGAGAACCTCATGACCTTCACTCTCTTATGATTTCTTTCCTGCCATACTGTTTTTTAATTGTACCAAGGATTAAATGCATGCCGAATTATCTTTTTTCAGACCATGTGCCCAGTTTGCTTGGATCGCCTTAAAAATATGATCTTCCTATGTGGACATGGAACGTGCCAGATGTGTGGAGATCGCATGTCGGAGTGCCCTATTTGCCGTAAATCTGTTGAAAAGCGCATCCTATTATATTAGATCTTTTGCTGACCAAAGGGGCTTGTATTTACATACTATGCTGAGTATAAATTGTTTATAATCAGTAATTTTTCACTGTAGTGAGTGCATCTATGCATAGTTTGATAAGAATCTCAGGAGTTAAATTTTTTAACAGTATTTGCTTGTGGCCTAATCAGCAGTTAAGGCATTTTTTTCATGAATGTTTGATAAAACCACCCCATAAAAAAATTTAAGGGCAGTAGGAGGTAATAATTGGATACAAAAAACTATCCAGCATTGAATCTGACCCTCTAGCAAAATACTATAGAATGTGATCTCAACCATTGTCATTAATTTCATTGCTTTGTTGCCTGTTTTAGTGTTTTTGTTTACTTAACTATTAGTGATTTTATCTTGGACTGTGTATTCTTCCATTTTTTAAGAGGTGTCCCTGTTGTCTTATCAACTGCTGCTTTTTGTTAACCTTGTAATTTGTAGTGTATTGTGTAGTATTATATCTCTAAAATTTTAAGAATGATTTATTCGTTTCATTGTAAACAAATAATAAGATGCAAAACTTTGTCGACAACAGGTATCCAATCTTCCATTTAAATGTGATGTGCTGAATAGCACTTGTGGGCCTCAGAGTTAGTTTGACAGAGGGGTTAAGTCTACATTTGTTAAAGGAAATTATATGTTAATTAGTTATTAGGCATGCCAATTTCAACAGTTTGATTGGACAGTTTATGGTCCATAGGTCCATATATTGGACACAACGTTGTAGGTGGTGAATTATTGTTTCTTACAGTGTAGTGTGAAAGTCAGTGCATATATTAATGTTGACTTATTTAGGGCATTATTTTTTGGCAAATGCTTTATTAAATCAAAACTTGTGATGAAAAAATTTATTTTTAAGGACCTATGATGTATTTAGAAATCTTTACTTATATGTGGAAATGACAGCAGTGTGAATGAAGGCCCAAGTGCCTACAGAATTTTTCTGTAGTATCCTTGGATTGTGGAGGCATACCTTGCTTAATGTTGCACATTCATTTGGGTTTGTTTTTGCTCTGAGGACATAAACTGTACCTTCTCACAAAAGACTTAGGCTTAATGAAAAATGAAAATGAAGGGAATGATGCAGTGGTCATCATGAAGTATTTTCTCATTAAGAGAGGGTGACATTCAATTGTCAAAAAAATCATGTGTTCTTATTGTATAAAATATCTAATTACAACATTAAAAACACCAATAATAGTAACTACCTGCGTTGCAACTTGTTATGTATCATATCTGAAATGATATCACCACTTATTGAGGACATAATCAAGCTCAGGATTAAATGGTTCTTCATATGAAAGTAGCTTTTTTAAAATGTCAAAATTAGTATGACAATAAGCTTTGTTGAAAGGAAAAAAATTACTTTCTTTCAAAGGGTAGATCATCACAATAATGGCAATACATATTGTTTATCATGAAGTAGGGGTTGAAGGTCTGATGGCCCTGTCTTAGTTTCAATTTTGCATAACATGTATTCTATTCTACTTTGTTCTATAGGTAATGTTTGTATGCATGATGTGGAAAAGTTTTTGTTATCAATTGTTGCTATTGTTCCATTATATTAACATCCATGAATTTTTATGGCAATACCCCAAGGTTATTTTATGTAACAGAAAAATCCTGTAAAATTAGTTTTCATTAGTTATCATTATAATTCTACCTTGGTGCATTTTCTTGCCAATCACTGCCATCTGAAATTCCTAATATTTTATGCTCATTTTCATATGACTCAAAAGAATTTTCATCACTTCTTTCCTTTCTTGCTCAGAATAATTACCTCTCATTGTCTTTCCACTTCGCTTTACCTTTCACTTTGGCATGAGTTGCTTTAAAGATTGTCAGCTAATATTTTTCGTATGAAAAAGTTATCGTGTGTGGCTGATGAAGTAGATACCTGCCTTGCCATGGACTAAGGTTTGTCATTTTATAGACAAACATAAATGACTATGTAGTACTATCCTAAATAAAATACATTTAATGATATTAAAATTAACAAAAACTTAGCCTCTACCCTGGTGAGATGTTTTAACCATCAGAATTTGATTAATACAATCTTCCAATTTCTTTTGCATATATATTAAAATAACTATTGAGGAAATACATTTATTGGAAAAATCAGTAGTAGGTTATACAAATAGTTTAGATTGAAATGGCAGTACTGTGCTACTCCTTCCTATCTTAAGATGTAGTTCTTACAGTGAAGAGAGACTTTGAAAATCTACTCATGAAGAATTTTAGTGTTGTAAAGGTTCAGTAGAATAATAAATATAGTACATGCAGCAGATAGCATTATCCTTTTCTAATTTCAGTGAATTTGAAGACATTATGCTACTTCTTGTTAGGTAGGGTACAAAAGAGGTAGTAAAGCTATCTATCTAAGGGAGCTACCAGTAATAATTATGGTTGAAGTTAGGCACAAAGTAACTAATGGTACCTGGGAAACTCAAGTTGTTGAAGGCATTTTTACACCTGTTAATATTTCCTCAAGTAAATTGTTAAGAGAGGTATGCCTTTCCCTGTTCATGGTTCAATCATGCACCAATGCAAATATGCACCTATTGAAACAAATTACAAATTGTTATTCAAATATTCTAAAATGTTTTGATATGTTATGTGAGTATACACGCTATATGTAATTCCACAAGGGCATGTAAATCTGAAATATAAAAAAATGTGATCATGAAAAATCTTCTCATAAGTCAATAAAAATGAAAATACCTATGTAGCTACTAAATTTATCCTCAATCTGTAGTTTTCTTGTTAAAGGTTATCTTTTTGACACTTAGTACTGCTTAAACAGTTGCAAGGTATGTGTATAATTTACTTGTATGCAATCCAAAGTTTCTTGTATCATCTCAGCTATTATTGATAAAAACATCTCCCCATTTGTACAACAGTGGAACCATTATGATAATAAATGCTTCTTTATATATTCTTTTTGTTGACTACATCATAAAAGAAGCTCAAGGAATGTAAAACTATGAGCATTTTCCAATTATATATCTGTATTGATGTGTGCATCACCAACTGGTTTTTCTGCTGCTTACCTCCTTGGTAACACTCTGGCACCAATTGTTATGCTTCATGAAAACATGAACTTCATGAACATGTTCCTGTATTTATCCACACAAATTTCCTCCCTAAAGCTTTCAACTGTATTGTCAATACAGTTGAAAGATTTAGGGAGAAAAGATGCAGATCAGTCCAATCATTATCATGACTGTACATTAGTATGTTTTCATCTGCTACAGACTGAGGGGCTAAATGAGAGAAGGGGCCTTATGGTCTCAACTTCGCCCAAATAAAGGCATTTGTCTATCTATCTATCTATCTAATCAGCATTGATTGATTGGGAAGAACTTGTGCCTATGCATGGTAGCTTTTCACAGAAATCTTATTAAGAATTGATGAAAGAATATGTCAACTGAAATGAGATGAAAAATTCCAAGAGGATTTAAACCAGTGGAGAGTACTTGGCCGTTATCTTCTGAATCTAGCATATTCTCTTATATATGGGTGATAATGCCCAATTAAGTCTCCTAATTCACCAATTTAAGAGTCATGGTTTTTAGGGTCTGTGCTTGATTACATAAGGTTATCACTAAAAAGGGAATGATTTTACATGTCGAAATGTACTACTTATCAATAAGCTAGCCTATCTAAAAATACTTCATAAGACCCACTGTCTTTGCCCATACCTAATGAGTGATGAGAAGTTCATATTATGGGTAGTATATTGTATTAATTAAAATTCATATTATGCTAATTCAAAGAGAACACCATCGCATTGCAACTGAGATGAGCGGATAAGCTATTGAAATGCAGACCACTAGCCACCTTGTGGCATACCTGGTAACTGTTAACCTCCTGGTACATAAAATAGTTGGCATAGGATAAATCAAGTAATATACTCACAACCTCTTAGATGCAGACCTTAGTGGAGTTGCTAGGTGCACAATTAATATAAGACCTAAAAATGGAGCCTGCATAGAGTAGCCTCACATGCCATGCTGCTGGTGAGCTGATCACAGAGGTTATGTGAATAGGATTCACTCACATACCATTTTTTGTGAGAAATTCATATTGATTGTTCATGATCCTCCCAAGGCAGTCACAATTACCTGCAAGAGATAGCATTTCTCTACAGGCTGCAAATACAGAGGATTACACCTCCTTCCTCACATGCTTTGGCCATTTCATCCCTTGGCATGGCTGCCTTGTTCATTTCAGAAGACCAAGGAGGCTGAAATAAAACATCACGCTGACTTTAACTAACCAACTAATTCAAGAATATAATTATATATATACCTAAAGATTTCTCTAAAGAAAAAACGACCCTACTTTGTGAACCTTTCAATAATGAGACACTGACTTTTGTATGGTCTATGCTTCAGCCAAAGTATTGCCATACTCCATCATGGCTCTTCTTAAGATGATGAGGCTGCTAATAGGCGTAGCAAACTTGGGGTCAAGATCATGCAGGGCAGATATCAAGGTTTGCTGGACCAGTGTATGATATAATTTATGAAATCTTAGCATAATTTATAGAAATTTACTATGAATATTTAAATGATTCTCCAGTTTGTAGAGTAGAAATTGATGATTTATTTTATTGGAAGCTTTTGCAAAATAGATGTAGCAGACGTGCAATTGAGATGAGTGCTCGGAAGACTTGGATGCAGTGATGCTGCAAAATTGAAAGGTAGCTTAACGTCAAAGATCCAGGAAGGAAACCATGTTGCTCATTAGAAATGAAGGGAAGCATGAAAGATAAAGGTCTTTGATGCATAATACACTCACAGACAATTGATGGAATGGGTAGAAGGGAGACTGGCTGGTAAGACTCGATGGAAGATTTTTACCAGATTTGAATAAAGTGTAAACATTACCTATTTTCCAGGTTTACAGGGAAATGTCCCTCTAGGAAGCAATGGTTAAAAAGAATGGGAATAGGGATGGCCAAGGTATTGATGACACTTCTCAGAAGTATAGCAACCAGCTGATCAAAGCTAGTTGAATGGGTGGTCTTAATGGAGGTCAGTAGCTTAAGATATTCATCAGGGGAAGTAAAAAGTGATGAGGCAGAATAGAACAAAATACATTTTAAATGGACTTTTGAAGTATCCATATGAATATATCTGTTTGAAGCATCCTGGTTAGCCATGCAAGTGGTTTGAAGAAATTTGTTGAGGTTAAAAAGGAGATGGGATTAAGATTGGAAAGGCATGCAATGGGAAACTGGTAAGGCGTGTAACTCTTTCACAGAAACATCATTCATGCTGAGTGGATGCTTATACACAATGGTAATTTGAAAAGTTCTTGGAATGGAATAGAAATATGGGCTTAATTCAGTGAAACTTTTTTTATTTTTCAATATAGTCCCCCTGTACACTAATGCCCTTGGTCCAGTGATTTTCCAATGCCTTGATCCCATCTCAAAAATTAGATTCCTTGAGGCCTGCAAAATACCTGTTTGTGGCTGTTAGTTCTTTGTTTGAAGAGAACCTCCATCCAACAAGGAAAATTTTGAGCTTGGGGAAGAGACAGGGATCTGATGAAGCCAAATCAGGCAAATAAGATGAATATAGCAACAATTCGTGGCAATGACATTTGTCTGTAGCCATGCATTGTCTCGATAAAAGATAACTTTCTTCCTTGCCAAACCTGGCCTTTTTCCGTATATCTTTTGCTGTAGTTGGTCCAGGAGGTTAGCATAGTATTGTCCAGTAATTGATAATCTGTCAGCAGAATCCCTTTTGCATCCCAGAAAACTGAAGCCATCACCTTTCCAGCCGACTTTATTGCCTTTGCTTTCTTTGGTGGCATTGAATCAAAATTTGTCCACTGCTATGACTGCTGTTTTGTCTCTGGGGTATAGTAGTGGACCCAAGTTTCACCTGTGACCACAAACCGGTGCATAAAATTGTGTTGGTTGCTCTTAAAATGGGTACAACATGGTTTGTGAATTTCCAATCTGATGCATTTGTGATCCTGCATCAAGAGTTGTGGCACCCATCTAGCAGATAATTTTCTCATATCCAATTCCATAGTTCATATGAGATATGTCTGTTCAGATGACATTCGTACAGTTTCAGCAACTTCTCACACTTTCAATCTACAATCCTCCATGACCATTTTATACACTTTTCCAATAATGTCTGGGGTAGGGGCATATATTGGCCTACCACTACATGGTTCATCATCTAAACTGTCCCGACCAAACCTAATATTGTTTGTCAATTAAGCAACAGTTGAATATGAAGGAGCAGAGTCCCTTAGAGTGATCTGAAAGTCAGCATGGATTTCGATTTCCTTTGTTTTCATACCTTTCTTTACTATTTATTTAATCACTGTTCGAATATCAATTTTTTCCATCTTCACAAATCACAACATGGGTACAACAACAGAGAGGTGTCCTCACCACAGATCTCTTCCCAGAGCACTGATGCATTATGTGTATACTCGTAAAGAATTACCTGTTACTATGCGGGAAACTAGTTGGGCTAGCGCTGACATCTGAGGGTGATTCCAAGAATCTTTCAAACTACTCTTTTATCTTGGGTTTCCCTTGCATCCAATGAAGAAGGTGAAAACAGTGAAGGAAAAACTTCCTGTCCAGCACGGATAGGCTCTCAAAATGTTTCTGGAGGCCTGAGCTGTCTGGTAAGAACAACATACTCCCCACAAACATGTTCATGGTTTTAACACTGCTAACACTGAGGCAATTAGTTTGCAGGAATCTAATCGCACACCAGGGATTGGTAAAATTCGACGAAATAAATTAAGCTACAAGAACACCGCGCCCACCTGTAGGATGGAATTAGAAATTGGGGATAAGTCGACGAATGCTATGGTCGTTTGGACCGGTTAAACCTTGCAAAATTTTTCCAGAGCGATTTTTCTATGTGCTAATAAAAATTATAAATGACA
The DNA here is from genome assembly GCA_037158775.1 of Hetaerina titia. NCBI lineage: Eukaryota > Metazoa > Arthropoda > Insecta > Odonata > Calopterygidae > Hetaerina > Hetaerina titia. Next base: position 128,080,719 of record CM073768.1, read on the forward strand.
ACCCAAACACTGCTTTAATCCTCATCAAAGAAAAGTTATAATACATTTAAAAGGCTAGTTCTACAAAGAAATTTAATGACGTAGCTGAGTGGGAATTCGGGGTCATCATGTGGGTTATCATGCAGGTATATGTGGGTCAGGGGCTTCTCTTAAGTCTCTCTTGGTGTTAAGCCACTTGCATAAAACCCGATATTTATCCCACTTTAGGAGATTATTCTTTCAGAGATGCTTGAGACATCTCCTGACGAAGTTTAATAAATACCGTACTATACGAAAGATTCTTAAAGGGAAGTGAATTCCACAATGACAACCGCAGCTTGTTACCTTGAGGTCTCAGTAAGTTACTTTTCAGTGATTTCTCCAGAAGAAATTACTGGAAACCTCGGGTCCTAAGTAGGCAGAGCTCTACAAAAGTTAAGAATTTACTATCCTCCAGTTGCAATCCGCGGAACTCATCAAGATCTTAACCTAGAACCATTAAGACATTAATTAACTGTTACCAGCCTCAATGAATGCAAGTACAACTTTCTCAACGCAAAAAATACACAATCGATAATACAATCGAACCACCAACACTGGAAAATACGAGTAAGTTCCACCGCATGGCCTACAGTAAGGCTTTGCACGAATTTCGCATGGAATCCTTCCAAGAGTGTGTATGTGCTCTGTTAGACTGAAGGTGGCTAAAGTCGAAATGCATTCTCCTTGTGAGATATTTCTTTGATGTACATAAGTAAAAAGGTTTCATGGATTGTCATAAAATGTTTTTTTTACAAATTGGACGGTATTAAAGAAATAGCAAATGCTATAACGAGTATTTTCTGAAAAAAATACCCGATGGAACTGGACCATGTCTAACTGGATTAGTAGGATCTGGTTGCTCCCAAACTAATCGGCAAGTTCCCATTAAATCCAGGCCTGTCAGTTACAAATATCATATCAGTTAAAAGCATGCTATTTCTATTTCACCAATGAGAATCTATTGAAGTAAAATATTTTGGGTTTTCCATACGGATAACACTGAAAGATATTTTGCTGTGAAAACCAAAGGATTAACTTTATGGAAATACAATAAAATCAGTTAGCTCATACATTTGAATTTTACACCCCACCACAAAGCATAAGCAATAAAGAGATAAATATTATGGATTTTGAACTAATTTACATTGAAGTTACCGGATTTATATCATTGGAAGAATAAGAACTCAGCTAGCAATAAATGTTTTTTTTCGCATTAGAACTTTTAGACAGTAATAACTCCAATACCTCCACTCAAATTATTTATGCACCTCTTCTGCCGCGGTATTTATATACATTTTTCTTGCTTAACAGCTATTTTTTTCATTCTTGAATGTCACTTATCTGTATATGAAGGTGGACTGGGGAACAACGCAATCTTTACAATTCACATGGCGCGGTCATCATGTGAATTTCGATAACATGTCCCTCTGAACGATGTCGCAGAAGTTGTAATTAATTAGCGATTCATTTGTTTGAAATTGTCCTTTTTATCGTTTCAAGAGATTATCGTATGGACTTCACCAGGTCATCGTAACAGTCTTGGGTTAAACTTGTCACCTAATACTGCAATTACATTATAATTCAGATTTACAAATATAAATATGTGGTCGGCGTGCGTCAGTCATGGACGCGGGAGCCAAAAGGTTTTTGTATTCTGATAATACTTAAAAATAATATTTGCAATAGCAATCACTGACCGGAAACACTGATATTTTTCAGTTCTCTACGCTTTTGCGGCGATTCCAAAGCACCTTAGTGATAGCGGAACACAACAATGAAAAGTTAAATCCCATAACTTTGAATACATTGACTGCTGCTAAGAAAGTAGGAGGCGAAATTACAGTTCTCGTTGCAGGAACGAAATGTGGACCAGTAAGTCCAGTGCACTTCCGGCTGGCTATTAATTATCTTGCAAAATATTTGTTTACATTTTTAATTTAATCTCTATTGTAGGTAGCTGAACAGCTCACGAAAGCATCTGGTTTATCCCGCGTTCTTGTTGCTGAAAACGATGCCTTTGCTGGATTTTTGCCCGAGAGTATAACCCCATTAATTTTAGCATCTCAGAAACAGTTTAATTTTACTCATATCTTGGCAGGAGCCACTGCCTTTGGTAAATCACTTCTCCCTAGAGTTGCAGCTAAGTTGGATGTATCCCCAATTTCGGAGATAATCGATGTCAAGGGTCCCGATACCTTCGTGAGGACAATATATGCCGGTCAGTCTGCCTGCTACATGTGAATTATATAATTCAAGTAATTTTCTCAAGAAAATTATCTAACAGCCCTGATCTCATTTATATTGTTGCAAAATGTCTTAACATTTAATGTGAGTACCTAGTTTCTGCAGGTGTTATATTATGAAATTCTTTGGTTCATAGGAAATGCAATTCTTACCCTGAAATGCAAGGACCCCATCAAAGTGGTAACGGTACGTGGAACGAATTTTGAAGCTTCCAAGTTAGAAGGTGGCAGTTCTAAAACAGAAGCGGCGCCTGCAGGAGAATACAAAACTGACCTGGCCCAATTTGTTAGCCAGGAACTCACGAAAAGTGATCGCCCAGAACTCACAAGTGCCAAAGTAATTGTGAGTGGAGGTAAGTGCCTTTGGCAATATTTGAACAACTTAGATTCGCCACTGTGGGAATGTATTCCGCAAAACGTTAATATTTTTAGTCGATTAATATATATAATCACTGGGTAATACATGTTTATGATCAAAGGGGTTCGCGCCTGAATGAAGGGGTGAACAATGAAGGGGTTCTAACAATTGTTGAATTCCTTCATAGGTTGACTGTTTTAATGAAGTCCAGATAGCAGAGTGGTAAGAGCCCAAAGATAATGAATACCATCTCTGAAATACGTCTCCCAAAGGCCAGTCTTTTTGCTTTCCAAAGCTTCAATATCATGCGATTAAATGGAGATAAATTAATTCCAGTATGACTTAATGATTGTGTTTCTTCCCATTAGAAATGTGACTAATACAGCATGAAGAATTAGTAATGAGATTAGCTAGCAGATACGCTATTTTATGATCAGAATAGGATTCGAATGCTTTGAAAACCTGAGTTCTTTGTGATTTATATTTCATAGCTTTAATTGTTTAGTGGTCAAATTTGAGATAATTACATATGTTTATAATCCAACGTAGTTCTTAGCTATATGGTAAGAGATCTGGGAAGGGTCATTGAAAAATGCCTTCAAGTTAATAAAACATTATTCAGAACAAAACCAAATTTCGGAAATCTCTTCCAAAGTTGTGCTAGGATATGAAAACAAAATTGACATGTGGCTGTTAGAAAGCATGATTCTGACCTACACCACCCAATTTCAGCTTGAAGTACCTTCCAAAAACATTTAGGAAGGGGCTTAAAAATTCAAGATAATTCAATCCTCTCTTTAATATGACTATTGAAGGGTGAAAAGTGTTGTCACGATTTATTTTTATTTTCATAATCCATTCCTGAATTCCACTTCTGCATTAATCATATCATCCCCTTTTATTCTTGATTCTTAACAATTCAAATGAAATATTGCTTGTTAATATTTAATAACCTTTGCTCAGTGCCCTTAAACTCAATTCAAAATGTCAAATAGAGATCTGCATTTTACAAAACATGCATATACACGGTGTGGCAGCATAACTTCCTCTTTTATAAAGCAAAACCCCTTTAAGAAAGGAAGTTACATTGCCGCATCCTGCACAGTCTTGTATTCTTGGTGTGATAGTTAGGTTGTAAATGGTATGATATTGAATATAAATCATTTTAGTAGTCACTTACTAATTTAGCAAAAGTCCTTTCAGTATTCCATTATCAATTTTTCTAAAATCTTGTATTCAGCAATGTTAAAAAAGATTGGCCTTTAGTTTTCATCAAATTCCTTGTGTCCACCTTTGTGAATAGGAACTAATATGAATTTGTTTTAGTTCCTGTAAGAAAATGTATTGAATTGGGATCATCATATGTGCATTAATTTGATGTTAGTTGACAGAGATTTTAAACTAAAAATAATGTATTACACTCGTATTTAATGTCCATAGTTATATTCTATGCACTGTGGTTTGTCAAATTCAAATGCTATGCTTTTTTTTATTAATGCTCTCATCTTGTACTAGGACGTGGTATGAAGTCAGGAGAAAATTTCAAGCTGTTGTATGACCTTGCTGACAAATTGAATGCCGCAGTCGGTGCTTCACGTGCTGCAGTAGATGCTGGATATGTTCCAAATGACCTTCAGATTGGCCAAACTGGAAAAATCGTTGCACCTGTAAGATCTATTTTATGCTATACATTATAAGCACTTATTATTTGGTTACTGTTGAATTTTTAAGTTGCAGATACATTTAAACACCTATGGAGACAGGAAAAATGGATAAAGGGCATATTGAGCGTTAGTGGGATGTTGAAGAAGGTAATAGAGGGGAGAATTTTGGGCAAACGAGGAAAGGGCAGGAACAGGTTGGGGATGTTGGATGGGATGAAGGGAGGAAAGAAGTGCACAGAGATGAAGAGGGACCTGATGTAGATTAGGTTGCTGGATTGGGTTTTGTTTGGAGTTACAAAATGTTTATTTGATAGTTGTGTCCATTCAAAAACCTACCCTAACCGGTAGATTACCTAATAAAATAAATTTAAACAGAATTTATTCCAATCTTAAAATAGGTTGAGATATATTTAGCAGAATATCTCTTAGCAGGGATAGGAATTAGTAGAATATACATTTAGTGTCTTACCTTTAATGAAAGAGAAAGGAGGGATGTGTTGTCCAGAAGCTATTACATTTTTTTTCAGATGTAAATTGTGTGTATTATTTCCATAGTTATACGATACCAAGGGTTACTAATCCATAACACTATGGGCTTTAGTTATCTGATGCCATGTGACACAATTTACAATTATTGAAATAGAATTCAAAATCCATAAGTTGCTTGCGCTTATAATATTTTTCTACATTCAACATTAGTCCAATGAATGAATACTTTTTTCAATTATAGATAAATAATGTTCATCCCTCCTGATACTCGAATGTGGAATTTTGACTAATTTTTTATTTACTTGGTTATCCTTTAGCGGTCATATATGTGGCCAGGTGTATTAGTATAATGGCTCATTATGAAAGGAGAAAAACCTTCTTGAAAGAAATTGGAAGGGAAAGGATGCTGATGAAATATGTTAGCTTAGAAGTTGGGAACAGCTCAGCCTTGGCTTCTGATGATCATAATTAGTTCAAGGAAAGAATCAGTATTGTAATTATTGCCCATTTCATGGTAATATTTTCCAAAGGATTATCACTTTGCAAGATAAGTCAGGAATTCATTTGGATAACTTTTAATAGTTTTATGAATTATTTCCTGTTTAATTTTTCAATGGCATTGCATTCTATTTCAGTTTTCTGCATGCAAATGTATTGTAATGCTTAGTGAAACTCTTGTCTGTGATCTGACGTCGGTTAATCATGTAGCCTTATTTAATATAAATATTTTAATAAAAAAATATCTTGTTCTTTACCAAACTAACATGAATCTATTGCTTACGATTTGTAGAGAATTACCCATTGTTTTCCAAAAATTGCATGTTTTTATTTCAGTCTGCTAGATGTTTATTTGTTGAATTTTATTGGGGCAAGGTTGACACTGTATAAAGTCTCTCCTTTCATATAACCCTTAAACATAACATTGAAGACAATTGCAAACACCCATGCCCTAGGTGGGAATGAAACCCATGGCCTTGAGGTTAACAGACAAGGACGTTACCCCATGGCTGGCATGTTGGCATAATAAATAGTAGTAATTCACGAGAAAATACACAATCACTGAAAATAGTTGCATCATATTGACATTTTAGTGAAATTACATCAACTCTCTCTTCACAAAGAGTACTTTTCCTGTGAAATCACTAGAAAAAGGTGGAGGGTAGAAATTAAACATTCCTCAGGTGACTTTATTAATATTTCCTGATGAAAGAGTTGTTTTCTCTAATTATATCAATAATTATCATTGACCTTTGACATTAAAATTCAGTCCAGTATTAGACTTTGCTCATCTCTTGAGAGTTTTGAGCTGGGACTAAATTTAATTTTTCCTATGTGGAGTGGTAAAAAATTGGGAAATATTAAGGACATTAATGGTCGTTAAAGTTCTGATTTACAAGTAAAACCTTGTCGGGCAAGATGTTATTGTTCTCATAAAATCTCTTCATATTTTTTAAATTTCGTATTTTATATTGATTAAAATATTCTTGACAATTTAAACTATTTAAGTATTGTCAACACTTTGTCATGAAGTTTTCTTACAATACCAAACAGAATAGATACTATAAAGGTGGAGTAACAGGGGACACTTGACTAGTTTCATCATAGACATACTTTGCTGGCTATCAGTATTTTATTATTTTTTTACATATTGCAGTGCTCTGAAATAGTGAATTACTCATTGGGGTGGGAAACTTTACTATTATCATTGTTAATATTGCAATCAGTTTTTAAGTTTAATTGGTCTAAAATGGACTTAAATAATCAAAATATTTGTGTCTACAGACATTACTTTCCACCTCAAAATGGGTGTGACTGGCTAAGGACATAGCAATATTATGAATGTTTCCCCCATGTGATAATCAAGAATACTCATTTAAGTTATTTATTATTCCAATTTGGATTAGCCTTCCAATTAATATTTTTACTGATTCCATCCTGTTATAGGTCTTGTAAATGATATAAATATATGATAGTCATTATAATATCACTTGTTTTGCCAAGATCATGGTTTCTTGTAAAAATGTGTGGTTTCTGAATAGTTCTTCACATCAGACCACTTTTAACTAGCTCTATTAGGGTTCTTGATTACAACCAGTCTAACTCCATTTAATAATAAATGAAAATTTCTTTTTAGGAGCTCTACATAGCAGTTGGAATTTCTGGTGCCATTCAACATTTAGCGGGCATGAAAGATTCCAAAACAATTGTTGCAATCAATAAAGATCCTGAGGCACCCATTTTTCAAGTTGCCGACCATGGTTTAGTTGCCGATTTGTTCAAAGCTGTACCAGAGTTAACACAGAAGCTCTAGGAAAACAACAAACCTATATTTTTGAATGAATTATTTTTGAATTGTTAATAATTTTGTCGAAAATTTTATTTTTATAATCAATCACCATGGAATGTACTTGTATCCGAAACCATGAGTAAAATAATTATCCAATAACTGTAAACATACTTCAATAAAATCAGTCTTTGTAATCACCTCTGTATTTAACAATGTTCTTTTCAGTTTCGTATATCTTCACTTCATAGAGAACTGTTGGGTCAGGAAGCTCATTTTTAAGATTATTCCAAATGAAAACTGCAACATTTTCTGTTGTTGATACTACTTCTTCAAAGTATGGAACGTCCTTATCTAAATTTTTATGATCCATTGGTTTCATAATGGCATTGTCCATGTAGATTTTCAAGTCATTTATGTTCATTACCATTCCGGTAGCAGAATCTACGGGACCTCTGAGAGTTACTTCCACTGAAAAAGAGACGATAATATAAACCAAAATTATAATTCATTGAATTACAAGTAGCATCAATAAACATACCAACGTAATTATGACCGTGACCGTGAAAATTGTTGCACTTTCCATATGTTTCCCTATTTTCTTCATCTGTCAACTGTGGACTAAAATAAACGGTTACTCCCTGCAGTACATGTACTTGGGTAGTTAATTCTCTAAAATTTTAAAATATTTACCTGTGAAGCCTATGACAGGCACTGAATATTTCCTTTCTAGTAAGAAATGCAATTGGCGTGGACATAGTTAATTACTACGTTAGTAATTAGTAAAAATTCGCACGCTCCGTTTAAGGTTAAATCCTTGATTAATTATTTAAATCCGTGTTGTGTTCGATGATTTCTACTCAACGGCTGATCCCGATGTCAGAGTACCCAAAGGAAATCTCAAGGGTGTACCTATTACATAACTAAAAAGAGAAACCGTTATGGACCAGAATTTAAAGAATTCACTTGGTTAGGAAGAAGGATGAATGTTGTTAAATATATTTGTTAATGACCTCAAATTTCATTTTACTTTCTTTTCAAACGGCAAATAAAATTATATTTTCATTAATTTGCAATAAAAAATCAAGTCTACTGTGAAAGTAACTGTATATTCATAAACAAATATACGATGACTTTATTATTTCATAAATGTAACTATTTAACTAATTTATTTTTCATATTTATTTCATAAATTTATATTTATCTTAAGATTTTTAAAAAATTACTTACTCAGTAAATAAATTGAAAGTGTTTTCGAGTTAAACACTTTTTCGTCTGCTATTCACATATTCGGTCAACATATGTTAGACACTTGTGGTACGATCCTGACAATCGTATGAAAATCTTTGTTTCGCCTGCATTGGAAAATCTGTGTTTTTATTTTTCAACTAGAGATTGAAACACCAACACTAATCGGACAAAATAATTAAATTTTGACAAGAAAAATCGGTATAGGAGAATCCCAATGACGTCAAGCAAGGTGATTACAAGAGTGCAACTTAAAATATTTTGGAAAAGAATGTCACTTCCCTATTGTGGACGAAGATAGAGCTATATATCTTTTATTCTTTATGCAATCTTTATTAGGAATTTAATTTTACATTTTTATAAGTGTTAAATGACAATTTTATATTTCAGGAAGTTACATTTGATTTAACTATGTTGGCAATTCTAAGGAAGAAAAACACAGTGCGACTTTAAAGAACTCGCTCATAAGCAAGGCGAGGACAATATTTTTATGGCCATATTATAACCGAGACGTTTAATACATATCTGAGAAGCTATTTATAAACATGCCTTCGGGTCAGGAAATAATTACCTTGCAGTTGGGCCATTACTCGAACTTTATTGGAACCCATTGGTGGAATATACAGGTAAACATTGCAAAACTTTTTCGGTTTTTCCTTTGCCTGATTTAATAACTTATTTATTGGTATTTATTTTTTCTTAGGAAGCAGGATTTGATTATAATTCTGAGGTTCCTTCCGAAATAAATCATGACGTTCTACTACGAGAAGGAAGAACATTAAAGGTAAATTCCGTTCAATGTTTCGCGCAGATAACTGTGCCTGCATTGTATTTATAACTGAATTTATTCCAGGATGAAGTTACTTTCACGCCGAGGATGCTTTTGGTAGATCTAAAAGGGAGTTTAAATACTGTATCCGAGCGAGGTGATTTATATGATGACCAAGAAATACCAGACATTAACAAATTGGAATGGGCCGGTGATGTTGATTTGAAGCAAGTTCCTAGGGGAGAGAAGAATGAATATCTTAAAGATTTAGAAGAAGAGGAACAGGCATTACAAAGAGGCGACGTTGTCGGTGAATATATACCAATTTTTTATGATGATTTTATGTTAAAGAAACTTTATTTTATATGCAGGTTATGTTCACTGGTGTGGAGGTAAATTGTTTGTCAAACCAGCATTCGGATTCATTATGGTGATTGGTGGTGAAGTTGTAACACTTGACCCCATAGTACTTGTACCTAATTATCTATCACTGCAGCAATCGACCATATGGTTTTTATTGGTGAAGTTTAACATCTCATACATTCTTACCCCAGTAGAATGAAAAATTCACATAATGAGAGAGAGAAATTTCTTTCGTAGTGCGTTAGGATTTTTCCACAATGATTTGGTATCCAGAAAAACATGCCGCTCCAATTTTAGGATAGATAACTCAAAGTGGTCTCCAAGACTTGAACCGATAATTCTTCATCTGAACCCTATCCACTAGGCCACTACGGACGTAAACGCCAAATAATTATCTGTTACATTTTAGCAGCAATATCACACCTTTTTGAGGATGTAATTAAATTCTTTCGCAAAATAAAATTCAAATCCATATTTTACTTGCAATACTGTCATGCAAGAACCCATTAACACTTCTCAATTTGGAGTGGCAATTTGAATTTGATGTAAAAATAACAATTGAGGGACCCGCAATGCCATCAACTGGGCAACTTTTCAGTATTTGGTAGATCAATCAGCATAAATGTTGGTTGGTTGGTTGTGAGGTAGAGCTTTCTTCTTATATGGATATATAACTAACTCTGAATAAATTGCAGATTTTACAAATCTGGTATTAGTGGCTTCTTTCTTTCCCTGTATACCTTTTAGGTCTATAGTTATTGGCCTATTCTAACTCTGGGAGACTCCAGAGGGGTCTACTTTGTCAAAATTTCCCATGATTTTGAACCTAGAAGACCCCTCGAAACCTCAGAGCTGGGGTATCACATGGAATTTTAGTGGCAGGAGAATCCTCCTGCCACTAAAATTCCATGTTGAGTTGAGAGTTGAGTCCCCCAGAGCTGGGAAACAACTATGTCTAAATATAAGCTATAGTTTCCCAGATAAATCTGTTTTCTGAAAAATCTCACAGCTTGTGTGAGAGTAAATCTGTTGGTTTCCAGAGTCATCAACCAGATTTAGACAATGGAAGTCACTTCTTTAAATGCATTAGAGAAGTAGACACTTATTTGTACTTGCCAGTTGACATCATTGGATACATTGTCTACATGTCACCTGATAGTTGGAAGTTCAATTCTGTAGCATTAGTATTTTAATCAGAGAATGAATCTATGAAGAGAATAATTAAGTCTGGATTCCTTCAATCTCTTCAGTCAAAAGATCTATTTTTGGAGTGATTTGCAGAGTTTTGTATTTTATAATAGAAATGAGCAAGGTAGTAGATAACATTTTGGAAGTTATCAATCAATAGTTCTTTAACAATTTTAGCAAATTAACGAGTCGATTTAAACATACCAGATAATTAGGTATACATTGAACATTTACATATCAAGAAAATAACAAGTACTATTTTTATGGACATGATTAAACATTCATATATGAATATGCAGGTGCCACACATATTGAAAATTTGGGTGCAAATAAGATAGAAAGAAGACATAGAAGAGTAATACTGAACAGAGGACAAATACCAAGATTTGGAAATAAATAAGAGAATAACACGAGAGAGAATATTGTGATGCGGGAGATATTATCTATTATGAAGGATATGGGGAATGTTAAAACTGCAGGGATAGATAATATACTGATTGAATTGTTATGATACTTATAAGAAGAAATGTTATGAGATTTAAGATGGTTGTACAGTGGAATTTGCTGTAAAAAGACTGGCCTAAAAATTTTATAAAAATGGAAATGACCACACTGGCAAAAAATAAAAGAGGCATGGAAATTCGGGAGCACAGAATATTTAGCTACATCACACGTGAAGTTAAGCTCATGTTGACAGGAATTTATTTTAGGAGATATATAAGAATAGCAGAAGTGAGTGTGGCAGAGTAGCATTTTGTTTTCAGGAGAAAAAGTGTTATAAGAGTTTTAAATGATAATATGTATAGTAGAAAGACTGTTAGAAGACATTTAAGCTTATTTAATAGATTGGAAAAACACATTTGACTTGTTAATTGGTTTAAGTTTGACTTGCTGATGGGTTAAATTATTGAGAATGTTAAAAAATAAATAGATTCCTGAGAAAGAAGGCTAATAGGAAATTTATTTATGCCACAAAGGACAGCCAGTGACAGAAGTAGAAAACAACAAGATGGAGTTATTTAATCTAGGAAGAGGTATTCTCACAATACTATATAGATGCATTCAAAATGTGAGAATACAATATTTGATGAAAGTTGTTGCCATTAAATGACAATTAGGTACATTTTTTCGGTTGACTGATAATCTCTGGTATCTTCAGGAAATGTCAACACCTTTGCTGATATTCTGTCTGATTCTTTTCTGATATTCTCATTTGCTGATATCCTGTTATATTCATCGCACAGGCAAATAAGCGATGAGTTAAAAGAGTATTTGGTGCACAAAAATTCTTACTTTTCCATACTCATGCAAGAATTGAGAAAGAATTGCATGAAGAATATATGAGACATACCGTATTTTATAAAAGTTATTGCATTGAGTTTAAATTTATTTTAAGGTTTTTGTTTGTAAAAATAAACTCAGATCTCTTCAGAAATATGTCAACCTTTGCTTTAACCATGACATCCATGGCATATAACAAATACTTAGTATATTAGAGGAAGATTATACCATATTGGTATGGTTTTACAAATGGAATGAAAAAGTATGTAACATTCTCTTAAAAAGTTTTATATATTATTGTCCTATTATTTATTTGAGGAGATAGTAGTGAAATTCTGGAAGGAAGAATTAAGAAAGTCTTGATTGGGAAGCATTAAGTTTTGGGATGACATGATCTTGTTTGCAGAATGTATGAGAATATTACACAAACATTGAATCACCAGGAAGGAGTAAAATAATGCAGATTAAAAACTAATCAAAATAAAATAAAGTTAGGAAAAGATGGAAATGGAGAATCATAATGATCTCTGTGAAAAGAGGGCTACTGGAGCGTGTAAAAAAATGCCAATGAGTTAGTACCAAAGAAATGGAGAACTCCAAATGCAAAAATGAGATAAAAAGCAAGAATTGGTAGGGAAAGGGTAATTTTATTTTTAAAACTGAGCTTACCAGAATACAAACCAGACCTGAATCATTGAGTTAGATTAAAAAAAGAGCATGGTAAAGTGCTTTATTTGGGGTTTTTTTTAGCATTGATATAAAATTTGATCATTCCAGAAAAGAAATAGAGAAAGAATAGGGAGTTTTGAGATGTGAATTGGGAGGAGGATGTAGACCATCCAAAGATCATATAATGAAAGAAAATTCACTTTCTCCCATCCCATCTTTGGGTATTTGCCCTCTTTATTCCCTAATGGTGATTGATTAATTGCCATTGTTGTGTAACTTGTCAAACTGCAACATACCTACAATTCAAACAGCGAAGTCCTTGGTTGGAAAAATGCAAGTTTTCCTACAATTAAACGTAACCCCCCATTTTGGCAGCCGAGAAATACTTGTAACAGCTGATGGTTTGTAATTGAAGTCAGGTTTATTCATATTAACGAATTTATGATTAGATTTGTGTGGTGGGTTCCCATGCAGAGGTTCTTAGCTCTCTCCTTGTGGCAAGGCATTTCATGGATGTTGAACCATCAATCAACTGCCACCTTTTGCTAATAATAGTCTAAAGCCAATTTTTATTTTTCCCAATTCATAATCCACATCTGAAATCCTCTGTACTTCCATATTTCTCACCACCTAATGGCTATTGCCTTGCATCTCCAGCCATTCGATTGTGAGATGCAGCATTTGATTGCCGTTATAATTATGATTGAAAGATGTAGTACGTATGTGCAGATGTTAGTAAATGATAAACACTGCAAGCAATTTGGTGAACAGGAAAAAGGAGGAATGAAGTAAATCTCTTAAGTAAATTCTTTGGTTGTTTTGGGAATGGTTCCACTCGAGTCACTGCCTGTCATTATTCTGTAAATATTAGATTGCATATAATGAAAAATCATATTCTTTTGACATTTGGTGTTGATAATGTGAATATCTTTACATTTCAGGTGCTCAATCTCTAATTGGATCCAAGAAATATGAATTGAATTCTGTAGTAAAGGTGTGGTCGGATTACCTACGCCCTCGATTTCATCCTAAATCTGTTACAATCATAAATGACTACTGCCATGGAAGTGATTCACGAAAATTTGATATTTTCAATCTTGGCACCAATTTGTGGAAGACTGAAATGTTTGAGGAGGACTTCTGTGATCGGATTCGTAACTATGCTGAAGAATGTGACAATTTACAAGTATGTGAGCTTGATCATTATTTTATAAAATATGTTTTGCCAAAATTAGTGGATTTCCTCATTTTATTTTGCCTCTTCTAAATTATAAGATTTATAATATATAAAAATGCATGGTATGCTGGAGATGAATGTACACATGCATGAATTTTCATAGTAGTGGAAAAATGAAAGGTTCAGTTATCATTAATTATTTAATCATTTCTCGATGTCTCTGATATTGATGCAAATGGTATCAAATGAGCTCCTTTTAATACCAATTCATTAAATCCTGTTTGGAAATGCATTCGATTTACAATTATCTCATATTGAACAGAAAATTCATTAAACTCCTGGTTACCCAATTACCATTTTAGTTTTTACTTATTGAATTACAAAACAACTCATTAACCCATTAGCACACAATTGGTTATTGTGATATATATTGTGTAAAAAGTATCACTAGTAACAAAATGCTAGGCTATTTTTGAAAAAGTTTTTATTTTGCTCATTAAGCTTGTAACTAAACATCTAAAGTGTATTTGTGGTCAATATGTATTCAACAGTACACTGTATTTTTCTAGCGATCATATGTAATTTTACTGTTTGAAATTAATTATATTTTAATGCTATTCCATTTTAACTAAATATTATATGGTGTTTCTATTTGCACCAGAGTATTTCAAATAAAATTAATTTTCAGTAAAAGTACACTAATTTTGATTCTTTTTTTAAAACTTGGGTGACCCATCCAATAGCCACATTCACTGAGCCAAATCTCAGAAGCCTGTGGTTTGTTGTACTGTATCTAAAACCTGGTTAAAGATTCTTTTAGAGTGATTTGAAACCCTGTTGACCATTGTAAAATTGTGAAAGTCATTAAGATTATATATGACTGCTTTAAAATCAATACTATATTGCAAATTATGCTTTAATACTTCTGAATGTATGTGCATGATGTGCAAGAGAAAACAGTGTAATCTGAGAGCATAATACCCGTTTCAATTATCTATTTTCTTTTGAGTTTCTCTGATTGCACTGCAACAAGTAGCTGGTTTCTACAGGGATCCTGTCCACACTGTGTGGTCAATATATATTGATAAGGGGTCATTAAGTCACTTCCATAGCATCATATGTACTCGGGAGGGTGCTGATAACATGTGGAATACATTGGTGGTGAATTCAATGAGAGAGACCACTTAGAGGAAATTTAACTTAGTACAATACATGGAACCAGTCACTTTTCCTAATTTGATATTGTCTGAACAATCATTTCGTTTTAGGGATTCCACATGCTTGTTGATTGTTATGATGGCTTTGGTGGACTTGGTGTGAGTGCCCTTCAGCATATTGAGGACGAATATTCCAACAAAACAACCTTGGCTTTCCCTGTCCTCCCTGCAGCCTATGAGTTCACAGGTACCCTTGCAGATTCAATACGGACTGTTAACACAGCACTCTGCTTTAGAGGGTTGTCAGAGCATGCACCACTTTTTGCTCCCCTCTGTATGGGCAGCCTAGGCTGGCGACAGCCTGGCCCCCCAAGAGAATTCAAGTACCTTAACTATAATGTAAGTATATTTTGTGTAATTCATATTGCATGAAAAAATTGTTGGATTTAAAAAATTATTTGAGAGTCTACATATAGCTGTGCAGTTTTTCTAACAGTATATATGTGACCACATTATTAAGGTCACCAGAAGACCTATTGATAATCCTTGGTATTATGTTTAGCTGGATTGTACATGTGCATCCTTTCCAGAAATGTTCCCTCAAATGGTCATGGAAGTATGCATCATAAGAGGTTTGTCCAAAAATAAACTTTTTTGTATTCATTAATTTCTTAATTTACAGTTTGATCGGACTCTTCTCATTCATAACGTTACCCTGTACTGTTTATACATGGCTTGGCAATAGTTATTGTATCTACGGAATCTATATTAATATTTGGTAGGATGATATAAAGACCTTGTAGCAAGTTTTCTTCCTCTATTGCTTTAAAGCAAGAACCTTTAGGAGTGGATTTTATCTTTGATAATAAGAAAACATCTGAATAGGAGAGTAAAATGGCTGGGTTACCTCAATCATTAGATTTTTTACCAGAAAAAATACAAATAAAAACAAGACCTGGGTAGGTGAATTTTCATGGTACAGCATCCTCATCTTGTTTGCTCCCATCTCCAGCCTCTGTCTTCCTGCTGCCCCCGTCAAATGATTTATTTCCTCCCAAATGATACTTTTTATTGAGGTAACTCACCTTGCAACTACACTCACAATGGCCAAAGACCTAGTAAAAAAAGTTGCTGATGTCACCTTATAAATATAGATATATATGTGCGTTTGAGAAACTTTAGCATGCCTTTTTTGTGCATGGGCAATGAATCCCCCCCAATGCACTGTGATCTCTCTACTTTTGCTTAAAAATCATCACCATGTAATAACGTTAAGTTTTATTCTTGATGAAATTCTATTATAACATTTTCAGAGCATTGAATCCAACCCAGTTCTCTTTATGTTCATTTGTCAGGAAGCATGCAACAAATATTGTGGCAATACATTGCTTTGTCAGTTTTTCAGTCATGATAGTGTGGTGAGAACTAGTACCAAATGCTGCCAATGTTTAGCCCTCTTGGTAATATTGGCAACCTCTTCAGAAACTTCTAAGGTAGTACTTTCAGGAATCACAGTGCGCCTTCTTTCTCAATGTGAAGGAGTCCGTTGGCAAGGAAAAATACCTAGATCTTTGATGCTGCTACTACTCTTGGAAATATCTATAAATTGAAGTCTTTTCAACTACCATATTTTACGTTTTTAAGTCCCCATAAATTTTTTCTAAATTTGAAAAAAAATCATTCAAGTATGTTACTCTTTAAGATCTTTTATTGTTTAACCTGCTGAAAACCACTGAGGGCTTATTCAGTCTAGCCCATCTGGGTGATGAATAATTAGACTATTTTGGTTTAATTAGACCATTTTTGGGTCTCTGCCACACAGTGACATACTCTGCTGATTTATTAGGGATGCACTAGTTTATTATTATTTATTTATAGGTTTAGTTTTTTTTTAGACAGACCTCATAGGCATGCTTTGTACCCTGCATAAAATATTGATTTTTAGTATAGTGTGGAAAGTTATATGTCAGCTGCATTTCAATTTTTTGGCATTCAGGTCATCTAGTGTTTTGCCTTGTAGCACTCAATATAAAAGGGAGTCTATCTCGGTTTTGATGGTTGTTAAAGCATTTTTTTTCATAAATATATCTTGCTAAATATTTATATTATCCAACATAATAAAATGAACAAAGCTATTTTAAATATACATCTAAATTATTAACATGCTGTTCCTCAGGAAAGGAGAAGTGCTTAATTAACTTTTTAGATTTTTTAATATGCCACATTCCTTTTAAATATGCAACTATCTGGGTTATGCAATTCAAACAATGAGAATGTAATATCAAATTCCAGCAACAAGTTTGTGTAAGAGAAATTTTATTGTCATAGGGAAAATTACAGGCTCATGGAATTGAACAAGTTAGGCCTAATGTGGTGATCTGTTAATGAGCAAAATAGTAACATTTTGCCACTAGCTATTTATTTAAACTACGACCGTTTTCTAAACCAGTCGTGGTTTAAGTGTATATCTAGTGGAAAAGTGCTACCATTTTGTTCATTGGTATGTTCAAATTCCACAACATGCTTAAAACTATGCAATTTGTGGTGATGTATAGTAATGACTTTCTAAACATATCACTAGATGCTAGCAAAAAGTTGCTGTTTATGAATAGTATGCACAATGCAAATTTTATTACATTCATGGGAGGTACTAGTTCCAGTATCATTATTGATTTAATTATCCTCATTGGGAGCCCATTAATTAAATTATGTATTATTATTATGTAGTATTTTATGGTCTATAACCCTGGGACCTCCTATATTTAAATAAAGGGTGCTAAGCATATGTGTCTTATCTAATTTACCAATTATGAATTGAAATCCTCATTATAAGAAGTTAGCTGATGCTTTTCATAAACACTGAACACTTTTCATCTCACACAGTTTACTTTGTTTTTAATACAGACACAAACGTAATGCACTAAGTTACATGACCTTCAAATCTGTACCCACTGTTTTAATGCCCCTTTCCTTTGAAAAAAAAAAGAAATTATTCCTATTCTACCATTACTAGTCAATGGCTATTACCCTCTTATCACTGGCTGTAATGATGTCTTGATGGGTTTAATTTGAATGCTCAGTACAAGTGAATACATATAAGTTGTTTTGATGGTATTAAAAGAGTTACTATAGTGTATGCTTAAGATTAAGTTCTGAAGTGAAATCGCTCATTTAAAAGTTTTCTTTTATTTTCAGGCTCTTTTACCGTATCACACAAGTGCTATTTTAGCTGTAGCCCTTGATACTCTGACAATGAGACATCGTTTACGTTCCAAGCCTCAGGAACGTCTTTCTACTTTGGCGAATGCTTTGGGTAGGCTTGGGAGGCGAGCAACTGCAGTAAAAGCTGGCATACCTTTTCCACTTGCTGGTGATGGGGATGCTGGTTTCCTTCTGGAAGCTTTGGAGGCATGGGATGGCCCTCTGTGGCACTCATTGTCACCTTCTTGTGGGGACTTGGAAGCTGAGCGAATATGGATGCAATCAGTGGTATTGCGTGGTGTTGGACAGGAGAGACTGAAAAGGTATGTACACCCTGGCATCCTGTCAAGTTAATGTGAGTCCTCGAGTCCACCCATTCTGATGCATTAAATCAATTCGGATTAAGAAATTTCTTAGGCTCAATTCACTTTTTCCAAGTCTTTGTAAATTTGAATAATCAAAGTAAATCTATGTAAATACTAATGCCTTGATTTTTAACAAAGCATGTTGATACTAGGTCCATTTTTCTCTCTTCCAAAACATCTGGGGGTGGATTGGGTTTGTGTGGTGGGCAGTGTATTGGCCCCAGGCCGAGTTTTGAATCCCAGTGATGGCAGAATTTTTCATAAGTACCCTGATAAGGTGGCATGTCGAGAACATTTGAAGCAGAGAACACCATCCAATGGAGGGAATGTTAAGTTTGTAGACTTCTTGCTACCTTTTGTGAAGAGTAGGCTAATTTTGGCACAGGGTTTGTTTCTTTCTATCCTTTCCCCAGTCTCTAAAAATCTTACCAATGCCAGAGACTTGTATTAAAGTAAAAATTAATTTGACAATAATAGAAGGCCAATGCACTGAATAGCCCATCTATTCACAATGGTGCCAGTGACCTTAGATGTCACTTGCCTCCCCTAATAACCACTATGTAAGCAGTAGTCTTCTGGATTAGAGTAAGTTTTCCATTGACCCTGGCAATACCAAATACATATTTTGGATGGAATAGCCATTTTCTCCCCTCTACTTTTTATCCCATCTACCTATATCTGTTCTAAGCATCTTAAATGGGGGAGAGGAGTAACTGTTGACTTTGATTAACTGTTACTATACCTATCTATTGTTTTTTCAATGGTTTCTCTTTGGAAAAGGAGAATAATGATGTTTAGAACAAAAAGGGACAGTTGGGTTTGAATGAGGTGAGGAAAAACAATGATAAAATATTCAAAACACTGCCCTCTCGTTAAAGAGTAGTCTTATGGAATTTTTCATTGACAAATACAAAAGAAAGATTTTAACCATTTGAATGTAAAGACATTATCAAGGTAGCTTTGTTGTTCCTGTTTAGCATTACATTCCATTTCCCCATAATTTTTCCCTAATATATTTGAAATTTGAATTAATATTGTCAGTTGTACTGCATGTAATCCATCCTTCCATTAGTGTATAAATGTTTTCTATTTGCCCTGTTCATTGTGAAAAAATTTGGCACTTGCTTGTTGCATTGCACTTTCATGTAAACCTCACTTCTTACATGTTATCCACCACCAAATCTTCACCTTTTATATAATATAATTTCTATATACTTCTTTCATGAATGACTTAAGTCCAACATCGATGAGGAAAAACCAGGATGGGAACCCAGCATATTCATGTACAACTGTTGAAGAAATGTTGAAGTTATTCCTGTACTGCTGCTCTTATGCTACAGCAAGTCATGTTACATCAGCAAGCCAGCCTTGCAATGTTGGTGCTCCATTTCCTCACATTTTTTCAGAGGATATAGGAATTGATGGGTTCTTATATCCAAAAACAAGGTCTAATGACATAGGTAAGCAGAAAATTTCAGCCACACATTGGTTAAATGTCACTAGCTGGAGTTGTAATCAGTGGCATAGGTAGAATGTATGTCCCCCAAGGCCAATCCATGAGTTTGCTCATGCTTGCCGTGTGGAAAACCCTACAATGCACATCAAACTATGCATTAGACAGAGTGGAAATAACCCCAGAAAAAAATAATTTACTCTTTATGTTTGTTTCTGAAGTAAAATATAATTAGAAAGTTGGAGTTGAGGCTTTTTCACTCTCAACCAGCTATGTTACTGGTCATAATTCAATTATTTACAAACACGTGCTATTTAAATATTACATTATTCCACATTCATGCCATTTACAGAGATTTAAAATTAACGCATTGAAATCTACGACATGAATTTCATGTGAAATGTTAAGTAATGGTGTTGTTCTTTATGTTTTTAGTTTCTATCCCTTATAAGGGTGTATAAAATTAAAAGACCATTTTTTTATTATTAATCCCAATTCTTTTTTAAGTTTTCAAAGTAAAAGTGATTAAACATTGAAGTCCCTGGCCCAGACTGATTCCTATTGTATCATGATCTCTCATTGTAATTCTATGGCATTTGCCGTAAAGAAACCTCTATTTCACTCTCACCTATGACAGAAATACCACTTGACTTCTTCTTTTCTTTAATGAAATCCTGTGAAAATAATTTGCAATACATTATTTAAATAAGGTGAGTAATTAATGTAATTTTTCTAATTTTATCTGTTAACAAGAACTTTTTGCATCATTTACAAGAGATTTCTATCTTCAGATTTGTGTACTCCCAGGTGTTATGATCTGAATAACTTTATCCCTTGCACGTTTATCATGAAAATTATTGTTGGTTATTTCACAAAATATGGAATACCATGCCTATTATTATGCATTAGCAAGAGGTTTAGTATTTCCAGAAAATGATTGTGCCATGCAGTGAACATGAGCTCTCTATTTTCTTGTTTTCAGTTACAATCAGTAAGTTTAGAATGGTAATGATAATTGGTTTCAATGAAATTGAGTCAGTCCAAGGGGGGGTGACTTGATTAGTAATCATTAAAAGTGGTTTCCCAATAATTTTTGTTTTATTCACTGTACGTTCATTTTCCTAATATTTGATGATGCAAGTTCCAACAATCTAAACGGTTAATCTTGTCTCTTGGACTGTTTATGAATTTATGTATTGTGTTTACAAGTAACTGAAAATTTTCTGTTCATTTGAAAAGGGCATAACTTATGACAATAGTAAAAAATAAGGAAATAACTAATGCCAGTGCTGTCACCAATGTTTTTTTTTAATCCTACTATTATTAAAAGTATCTTTTGAGGTTACTTAATGTTTAAATTCATATAAGAATTATTTCTAATTCTTTTGTTTTTGATTATCCAATACATTATGACAAACATCATATTGCCTTGTATTTTTCAATAAAGTATGCTCCTTTATGAATTGATCAGTGTTGAAGTAAAGGATTATTTAATACCAGTGTTAAGCTAAATGAGTCAAGCCATTAGTCTTATACGTGAAGATGTTTATGCTTGCTTGGAGTTACAATTCTACAAGTATGAAAGTTATTTAAGTGTGAAGAGAATTCTTTTATTTGACCAACTCTCATTCATTCACAATACAGGAGTATCATCCATTCCTGTCATAGCTGGTCTTCACAGTTGTCGCTCAGTTGGCACAATGCTTGAAAGTTTGCATTCAGAAGCAGCACGTCTACGAATCAACAAACTCCATGGATTTGGAGAGGCGGGACTTGAAGAGGATGAATACAAAGAATGCATTGCACAACTTGCTGATTTCCGTGAGTGCTACCATGAAGAATTTGATGTCTGAGGAGTGGGCATAGAATGTGACACTGTTAATTCTAATGAAAGTTCTCACATTTTGATGTTTGTGAGACCATGGTGATTGGCAACAAGATCATTTTGACTGAAAGTACGGCTAGAAGAGAATCAGGTTATTTCACTCTAAAAGTAGAGTAGTCTCACATTTTGTCACTTATCTGCTCTTCCATAGATTGTCTGGCTAAGACATGCAACTATGCCTTAAAGAAATGGAGGACATTTGGCTCTCATGTAAATCTATCCTGGCTTTAATTACTGAAAGTGAGACATTATCTCTCTAGAAATGTAGATGATGTAAATGCACAGACATTTCTGGGCTCTTTTAAGTGTATATATTTTCTTTATACAGATCTTTCTAATTAGCAATATGTAAAATGTGACTAGGCTAGCGATATGATTGATAGAGAAGTACTGTCTATAGGATAATTCTTTTTCCAGAGTTACTTACAAAAGAACAGCTTCCAGAAAATTGTGGTGTTATAAGCATCAATAGGGCTATTGAAGTCATGTGACTTGTTTTCATAATTTTGTTAAATATTTGAAAATATTGTGAAGTTTTTAAAGTATTAGGTCCTCTCTTTAGAAGATAGAGTAATTATCTTTGGAAAAAAGCTTGTAAGATGCGTTTTGTCTTTCATGCTTTAATTATTTAATTTAACAGTTCATTAAATAACTTCCTAGTTGCTATATTTATCTGTATCTTGTGTCTGCTACTAAGGAAAATAATTAAATAATATAATCATTAGATGTGGTGAACTCGGTTCTATTATTAAAAAATTTTAATCAGGTCATAAATATGCATTTGTTTCAATTTGCAGTCTTACCAACTCGTAATGACTGAGAATGATTGGATACAGATTTAAGGATCTTTGTTGTTTTGAAGTCTTTTCATGCAAAATAATTAACAATGCTTATTAAGTTTGCTTATTCAATAGTTGTTTGGAATGTTTATTGGCATTATCAACCACATGTTTAGAAGTATTTCAAGGCAGAGCAGTGAGTTATGTGAGATAATTGTACATTATCATTCCATGACCACTTGGCATTGCACTGGGAATCTGTTGCATCAAATCTCATTGTGACGCTGAAAGTGATTTTGTACAGGTTTAGATTCAGTTCTTATCCTAGAGAATATTTATTAACTTTTTTCAGACATTTTTAGTGATAGGCGAAATGTGTCTTTGTCTCTTTATTTCTCTTCTCCCTAATTTTCCACATTTGTGTGAACAGGAACTGGAATGCTGCATTATTATAAATGATGTAGTCAAACGGCTGTGAAGTTAAGCATCCTTTTCTGCAGATATATAAATAAATTTTGGAACTACATTAAAACCATTTCCATACAAGCATTTATACAGTTCATTGGCATTACTTATTTCATTAATTGTAAAAATTACTCTATTAGCTATGTAATGCTGAGTGCATAATAACTGGATTGGAATTGGTAGTTCATTCTTTTATCTTTATGCCTGCTATGAAGATTCTGTGAAGGAAACTAATCCTATGTGCTGATTTATGCTTTTGAATTACTGAACGTTTAATGTATTAGTAAATTTCAACACACTTGCCATTTCTGATTAAATATATACATGCTTTGAAAATAGGTTTGCTCTGAAAATAGTGGAATGATAATGGGTTAATTTTATAGCAGCTAATTGCATTCAATTGTGACAATCTTTCTGAAAATTATGGATTGTCAGTTTAGATCCGTGGAATCTGACCCATTCTTTCCATTAATCTGGTTCATTTTAATTTTGTATAAATATAGAATGAGAAGGGTGGCAAGTAGTTCAGTTATTCTGCTACTAATCAGAGATCATTCGAAGTTCAAATCTGGGTAGTGCCTTTGGACACCAGTACGTGTGATTTTTCTAGGTGCAACATTTATCTGGGAAACCATTAATGGCATAGGGAAGTGAAGGGGATGTCCCCATACCCTGAATGCGTGATTTAATGTGCCGTAGTGAATAGTAGAAGGTGAGCAGCCTTACATATTGAGCAAATCTTTTAGTGGATGGCTATAGAATTGGAGGGTTGCTATTCGAAAGTCTATTTCATGATGTCTTTTCTCTGAAAACATGAATGATCCCACATCAGCTACACAGCTGAAACTTGGTGCAATATCAAATTTTTATGACACATAAATATTTAAACATAATTCATATGTGCAAGGAAAATCTGAATTTCACTTTTTACAATTTTTTCATTGTGATCATCGATTATATTTTAAGTCATTTTTCACTGCTCTGACCTTCATATTAAAAATAATGCTGATTGATTAATTCTGGTTATTTTTTATGCAATTTTGAGTTTGACTTATCAAATTGGTATCTTCATTGTGCTTTGTATTTGCATTTTAACATCTCAAAAATATGTTCTTGTATTTATTGAATTAGGGTAGCCCTAATACAGTTTAGGATTATGTAAAAAATAGTTCCAAATGTAATCAATGCAATTGGTTAATATTATCATACCAGTACTGATTTCCTTCAAAAATAACATTGCAAAAAATGAAACAAAAAGTGTATAACATCGTGTTAACACATTTCAAAATATTTCAACATGTTATTAATGAATAATTGAGCTTACATATTAAAGACTTTTTGCTATATTGAATTTTAAGTAAGATATTAATTATCTTGATACTTTTAGTCAGTGAGAGTGGAAAAATGTTACTTAATGAATATGTGGTGGGCAGATAAGTTCTTCACTGCCAGTAAATTCCTATTGGAAGGAATTTATTTCCTAAACTTATTAATAAAAGGACTTCGATCTCAAATGTATTACGAAATCATATCATGTGAAAATGTTTTATGGCAGTTTGCTTTGAAAGTAAAATGCTGAGTTGTTGGGTATTAATTTTAAAAACTGCTCTCCTGTTGAGTAATGTTGTTTCCTCAGCCATGTTAGGTTTATGACTTCTGGAAAAATTCCAGTAAAGATATTTGTGATTGAGTGGATGTGTTAATTTGTTACAAATATGTGCCTTCACTTAGTTTGAGGTTGCAAGAATAGTTGAAAGGATAGTTCATCGTATCCTATGATACCTACATTTTTGTGACCCTTCCTTTTAATTTTTTTCTGCATCAACTCCACTCATTGGAGTCAGACTTTTGCGTGAAATATAAGTGAAATATTTTACCTTGCAATTTTTTCCAAATTTTTATGCAAGAGCACCCATTTGTACGCTAAACATGCTCTCTTATTTCCATAATATCTTCCCATGGAAAATTTCCAATTTTTCCATTGTTATTCAAGTGCTAAATTTGAAGTCTTTGGCATATGATTGTTTTGACTGGCCAAGGCCATTAGATGAATGTAAAAATATAAATTTCACTTTGTGTTTGAAATAGTGTGCGTAATTAATATGGTCTTACACATCATATTTCTTTTCATATGACTGTTATGTTATAATTGTACACCTAAAATAATGGTAGCTCAAGTATAATATAAGTTTATTTGTTTACATCACCATTTTTGTGGCAGGTAAGCTTTTGTCTAAGGTATACATGTAAATAAATAATGTAGTGAATTGATGAGTAGATTATATTGCTTCAGGAAATGCACATGTAAAGCTCCATCAGACATCCTCCACTGCTGAATTTGATCTGTTACTTTTTATTAATTTGATATGAAGTGCTTGTTTTACAATGTATTATTTAAATTATTCTTACTGTTGTTCACGAAAAAATATAATTTTAGTCATAGCTTTAGTTGTCAGTACTGTACATATGTATTGACTCAAAAATGTGAGCTGATCTCATTTGCTCAGGAATTGTAATGTTGGTTGTGGAAATTGTGAAATGTGCCAAATGTGGGAAGTATGCAGGGTGTTAATGTTTTTTAATGAATTTTCAGGGTTATTAATAGTAATTTTACCCCAATTTTATACCTCATGTGACTCAAGAATGGACTTGTTGTATTTGGTCATTAAGTACTTACATCTGTGCCCTTATTCTGCTTTATACCAAGCATTTAGTTTTGCATTTATAAACTCCAAAGTATTTCAGTGTTATTGTATACATTCAAGTGGGCTTCCACGTACAAGTTTGTGTATTTTATGAGCATTGGAAATAGAGAAGGTTTTATAATGTCAAAGTTGACTGCATAGTATGATATCCTCATTAGCCCATAACCACAGGCATCAATTTTTACTGAACTACATATGAGTAATCTGACCAACTCATGGGTTTTCATAATCAACTCTATAGAGAAATGTAGAAATGCTTATTACTCACCATATGTAACATGCAACAATTGGAAAGAGTTTCTTTATATTTTTTCAAATAGTCATTGTTTCCTTATTAGATTTAGAAAACATTTTATGTTTCCTTTTGTAACATTATATATTAATACAAGGTCTGTTCAAACTGTGTTGATTAAATACCTAGTGAAGCCATCTTTAAAGGCATATGAACAAACAGCTAGAGCTAACCAGCTAAGAAATTAAATAAAAAGGATCCAACCACACAGCAATGCATTCTTGGCATTTCCACAGCATCATGTTGGGACCCCATATATGGGGTTCCAGAACTTTTTAAACAGATCATATTATAACTAAACTTGTTTTAATGTTATTGAAAACCTTTCAGTAGTTCTTTGAATTCTAAATTAAAATAATTTTAAGAATTAAATTAATGTTTTAATTTTTTATCATTCTTTATAAAAACAGAAACCTGAGCTTTACTTACAAGCGATGAATTTTATTTATTATTATGTTAAGTTATAAATAAAGATAATTTATAATGACTTTGAAAAAGAGGGCATATCAGCTTACTTATCTAAACATGTTGAAAAGGTCCTAATATTTACCTTTTTGACTTTTTTTTATGGTGCAAGATTAATTTTCTTTTAGCAGAATGATATACTAACAGAAAACTAAATTCACACAAATTTTAATGCCCATTACTAATGCTGCAAACATTTTGCATGGCAACTGTTTCTCTGAAGACTGCAGAAAGACACTAGTAAATAGCTAATCTCTGAATAGTAGTGAGGTGCACATGTTAGTGATAGAGTAAGCTAAAACTCTGTGGCTATAAAAAAAGGTACATATGCTAGTATTCTATGGTTATAATGACTTAATTTACCTATTTTTATAAAACTCATTGTTTATATGTAGAATAACACACAGTACAGATTATATTTCAAATAATTATCATTTAAATTGGACAATATAAATGCACTCTGTGCAATCAAGTTTCTGTGGTTATGGGCTGATTTATTCTTTAATGTGAGATGTGTATTATATAACTATTAGTTAACTATTTCAACCTCCTCATAAACTATGTTTTATCACATTACAGATCCAGTGGTCAAATCAAATTAGCCATCTGAAATATAATAAGAAAGTAAAATTAGCTTCATTATGAAGATGCAATATTCACAGCTTATCACATATAAACCTTTCCAATACATAATTGTTTTCTGGTGCATATTGAGGGTGAATGATAGTATTTTCTTCCTTAAACAGATTATCTAATTGTGCAGTATAACAACACGTACCTATACCTGTATTTTAAGTTTTATATTTATCACAATCTTGTCATTAAGCCCTTCAAAGATACTATTTCCAATTTCTTGGTACTTATCTTTTCTTAAGTTTATTTTATGTGAGGTGATATAAAATGTATTTAACATTTTACAATTTATAATTAATTTTGAATTTTTATGCCTAGAATTTTCAGTGAGAGTTAATTTTTTCTCCTTAATGAGTAAGTTTCTGATACATTTCCTCATTTCTCATATTTACATTTTATTGATAATACTATATGTAATACTAAATACCATATGCCAAATGCATATTTATTTAGATTCAATTCCTCTTTGAGATAATCTGGGTATAGCCTGAGATATTTACATGCCCACATAGTATAATTGTTTTCAGATATATTCTTTAAAAGGTTTATCCGTGTGAATGTAGAATCCGTATGAAGCAGAGCTTCTGTTTAACTGTAAAAAATTTCAGTTTATAATGTACATAGTTTTCCAAGAATTAAATTTCTCCTTTTAGCCTTTGTTTAATAGTAGTAATAAACCTAGCAATTTATCATGTTATATTAATATTTTATCTCTCTTTAATTCCATGTCATTTCAATTATACATGTTTCAGAAATTTTTGGAACTCTGTATTCTTAATAATGCAACCATTCCAGAGAGTAAAAATCATTCGACTCCGTTAAAGTTACTGTTACAGTTTCTTGAAATCTGTATTCTTAACTCGGGGGTAAGCTTCTTTGCTTAATCAATAGGCATACAAATATATAAATTCAAAATGGAAATATTCTGTGAAAATGCTCAAACATCTTTGTCTTGAAAAACATCTACAAAAAGTGTACAAGATTGTCTCATTATTTTTCTCTATGAAGATTTTGAAATACACAAACTGTTGCAGAACACATGTTAATCATGGCTGTGCATTTCGCATCAACTGAATTGTGGGCCTGCAAAATTATAAAAAGTCATTGTACCTCTATGAACTGCAAATGAAATGTGGCATAATTTATATCGTTTGAAACATTTTATCAAAATAAATGCTTTTTGTGTTGTCCAAAAAATTTGAAATTATATGCAAAATTTAGTCTTGATGTAACATTATACTGACCTCTGGGTTGAAAACTATGATTAATAACATTTAGATAGGACATCCAACATTTCCTAATCATAAAGCATGCTAATTAAAAGAAATTTTCCATGTGCTCATTTCTAAATTCATGTTATGCCATGTTTGTGTGTGCTAGGAGTTTGTGTATTTTCCAACATTTTTTTAACACTCTTTAATACCCTCACGATGTCTTTATTTTTCTATTTTAACCCATTGATTTACTTAAATGGCTGTGAAGTGTCATTGTAAATAAGTCATTGGTTTGGTGGCTGTGAGGCATTTTGTGAATAGGTAACCTATATAGTGAGTTCACCTTTGAACAGTGAAATTAGTGTATCTTAAAATGCATAAAAACTTTTCACAGCTGGCATACCCTCACCAAATTTATACATTGTACACGTTTTTAGTTTTTTTAAGCACCTTAGTAGTTGCTTCAAGAATGACATTATTATATGAACCATGTTCTGTGGTCATTCTTGATGGTCATTATAACTTCACAAGACTGTTTATCAACAATTTTAATTCTATTACATAGGGATATTAATTTAGGAATTCTGTGCTAGTCTTTTTTGTTAGTCAAAAATCTTACACTTCTTATCATTTAAAGATTTTATTATATAGGGGCTGTAATTTCTTTCAGGTCATGTATTTACTGGAATGATATTGTTATGTGATTTTCATGGGATCTAAGAAATTTATATACCTGCAAGTAATGCATAATGAAGCATGCACACTACTGGTTTACATATTTAATCTTTTCACTGTAAATGCTTATAACTCAGTGAATAGTATCTAGTTTAAGTATTAAAGCTCATCATATAAAAAAGTCATGAAAAAACACTCTTGAGTCTGGACTTATTGCATATTATTAGAGAATTTTACGTACATTTTGGGTCATCATAGAGTAAAATTGATACCAACCTTTAGGTGGGTTGTGATTTTTTAGAGTGGAAATTAAAAATGATTGATATAAAGTCATTGTGGGTATGGATGAGTTGAGCAGATATATGTAAACTGACTTCAAAAGTGAGCTCAAATATGCAATTCATAAAAGGTCACATTTTTTGAAATGTCAAAATAAGTCATTTCATGGAAATTTTATCAAGAAGTAGTTTCTGAAGTTAATATTTAACTTTCAGAAGCTGTTGCCTCTCAAAGGTAGTACTCATCAGTATTGTGGTTAGGGAAACTTAGCCACCTTTAAAAGCCTCTTGGCTATACAGTGAGAATGATTCAACAGCGCACAATTTTAAATCAGCAGCTTCATGCATTTTGTGAAAACTGCTACCTTTTCCGATGAGTGAGAGAAAAATGTACACAATTAGCAGCTAACACATGAAATTTTTTATGTCACTCGTGCTCGAACTACATTATTTAAAAGTAAAAAAAAAACAAGTTCAAAAGTCAAAACATGAACAAACATGTGGGTTTGTTGAGAAAATAGTGCACTCACAATTTGCTCTGCAAT
Source organism: Hetaerina titia (assembly GCA_037158775.1). Classification (NCBI taxonomy): domain Eukaryota; kingdom Metazoa; phylum Arthropoda; class Insecta; order Odonata; family Calopterygidae; genus Hetaerina; species Hetaerina titia. The sequence goes on from CM073768.1 coordinate 128,110,585, forward strand.
TTCATTCTCTTTCACAACATCATTTTCAACAACATTCAAATACGTAATCCCATGGGTCACGTGCTCACTTAAAGGTGTCAGGTTTGAATCCTATTTAGGGCATGATAAATATATACATGTATTGTAATATTAAATGAGTGCATTGGAAACATTAGGAATCCATTTATGTGCATAATTCAAAAAAAGTTTTAAGGTTGTGCTTAAGTACTTGCATTAGATTAGAAGAAGATAAGGTGAAATTTGGGTTTGCTCCATAAATACAAAATGTTATTAATTCATTTTAATGCTACCCATGGCACCTTAAATTTGTGAACTCTTGTACTCTTTTGGCAAAGTTAACATATTATGGTGAAAAAATAACTTATCATGACTAACCTTTTATGTTGGTAGTTTAGTAAGGGTGCTTGAATTATATCTTAGGGTATTGAAAAGTACTTGATAAAACAGACATGTGTTGGTCATCCATGAAAATTAATAATGGCTGAAATGGGAAATTTCAGCAGCAGAAGTAAATTTTTTAATTGTTGGAACGAAAGAGTAATTTTTTATTGCAAGTACCTCCTTTTAGGTTGTGTAGGCATTCAAGGTGGGATTCAAACCTTTACCCTTTGGTTAAGACAGGAAGCATGCTACATTTTGAGGCTGTCTCACTCCACAATTTTCTCTGACACATTTTGATGCTGAATAATCTCAGAAGTAGTAGGATTGTTTTAAGTTTTGAGTTCTCTTAGGCCTCCTATTTCTATGATCATTTTGGGATCTATTTTTACTTCCTCAAATATATAATGGTAGGTGATGTTGGGTAGAATGGACTCATTTTATAAGTTAGTGACTTTGAAATATTATTTTCTCCTATTAAATTGTTTTATTTTTCATTCACTAGCCAATAAGACTGATATTTTACTAGCCAATATCACAAGCAAAAAGTGTTGTTTGTGCAAGTTTTCAAAGTTGAAAAAAAATTGTACACGCACATAATTTCTAAAGGATTTTCATCCATGTATGCTGCAGCTCTGTTAAATTATGTGGATCAAATTCATTTTCAATGTAAATGGTTTTGTGCAGCCATATATAGGTTTTGGTGTCACATGTAAAACTAATGTTCCCTGATTGTCAGGAAGGACTTTTCAGAATGGACTGTCAGAAGATTTTGTACAATCAGAATGCCAGATGCACTTTGATATAAATATGCTATCAGGCTGTGAGAAGTAACATGCGACATTTATAGGATGATTGTATTTGAAAATTCTCTTTGATCACAAAATTCATTGTCTGAGAAACGTTTTGGTAATATTATATTCAAATCAAAAGAGCGAAAGTTCTTATCTGAAATTGTTACCTGTGAACACTAGCTTCTTTAGGCACAAAGGCATGTCTCCCATCACAAGAATTCTTTTTCATCAATTTTTAATGCTACTATGAGGAATCTGTTTGAATGCCAAAACATTTCTCTTTTTCTAGGCACTGCATGTTATTTAATTTTCCTCATTGTATTGTGTTTGGTAATCCTCCCTTGTAAATCACATTATTGATCTTTTGTTGTAATTGAAATTCAATTCCATATTTGATTAATTAATTATATGCTGGAGAAAATAACCACAACTGCCAGGCTGCTAAAAAATGGAAAAGTGTGTGATGAGTAGTTTAGCATTGACAAGTCATTCCAGTCACCACTATAATCTTAACATAATTTCATAAGGAAGTACAGCACTTGACAGTTTTCTTATTTTTTTGCCATTTCAGATATCTTCAGTGCTTATTAAATTAATCATTCATTGGTGGCCATCCAATCTTCAAATTTGCATTAGTAGGAAGTTCAGATCACTTGGAATAGAAATTTGTTCCTTATTTGCATGAGTGAATTTGAAAGAGTCTGATTAGTTAACAGTCCATGAAGTGAATTATTCAATATTACCACCAATCTTTCATTGAAAAAATTTATTTTTCTTTTGTTCAAGTTAATGCTTTCTTTTTAATACCCATTAAGAGTATACAATGAAGTTTGGCATGGTGAAATAGCTTGTTGATTTACCTGACCACAAATTGGGACATACATGTTTTTTGCTCAAGTCAAGTTATTCATGAGCTCATATTTTAGACTTGGTCTGTCGATATTATTGTCCAGTTTCTCAGTATTGATTCTTTTAAAATTATTTTCTAATATCTCTGCTAGTGATTACATTTCTTTATTTGGCTGTAACAGCCCCTTTTGTTTTCTTTCGATATTTTTGTTAGCCACTTGGAAAATTTAGGAGATTATAAACTCAGCCTTTAGGTGATGTTGGATGTTAATATTATTTTGGTTCTAAAACCATTGGAAATAGGTTATGTGATCATTTTTATTGATTTTCCTTATTTTTATTTAATATTTTCATGCATGGATGTATGTAATCTTGACATGCATTCTTTTTATGGTAGGCAACATTGCAATAAACTGACTTTTAGATCATTTCAGGAAATTTTCCCTTTCCTATCAATTAAATTGGATCAATTTTATTTTCACTACTACATTGATTAGAGTGATTATGATAAAGAGAAATCCCCAATTGACTTACTGTTAAGAAAATTAGAGTTTCAATGCACAATGTGTACTTAAAAGTTTCTATGTAATATTACTATTTTTTATACATACTGATGAATAGAAGTGATGATTGAGTCCATCAAATTTTACTTGTTTTCATTTTGGCTGAAAAAATAAATACTCTACTTTGATCTCACTTTAGAATGATGGCAATTGATTTCCAATACTTTACAAGTAATTATTTAAGGTGACACATTTGAATTTTCTAGCAAAGCATTAATATACCTTCATCTAAGGATGAGATAACATGAAAGTTAATCATCTTTATATATTTGCCAACAGATCAGTAATTATAATGAAATTTCATGCTTAAGATCTTTATATTTTTAAATTAGTTTCTGTTATTGTACCTAATAGAATGTAAATACCTCTGGGATGAGAAACATTTTTGGGGTTGACCTTATTTTATGTGATATTTGTCATTTCATGAAGGTATTACTTTACTCTGTTGCTCCCTTAAAATACTTTCCTTTCCGATTGTTTGTGTAAATTGACCAATTTTCTGCACAATTGTGTGATATTAAATATTGATTATTGACAGGTTTTTTTAAAGGTGCTATGAGGAGTGTTGTCCTTGATTATCATTTTGAGTATATTTCCAGTGCTAATTTATCATGGTAATAATTTGGTTAATTTTTTACAAAATGTGTAACATATTTAATGACTTGAAACCAAGTCAAATTGCGGTTTATCATAGTGAATTATCATTTTATTGAAAGACTATGGCTTTACTGTGTCACTGCATTGAAATATTAGGAAAAGTGATCTGAATGATGAATGTGATAGAGAATTGGATATCTGTTATTGAGCAATTTATATGTTTGCTATACTTAATTAAAATTGAGTGAGGCAATGATGGATACAAATTGTCCGTTTTTATTCATGATCAGTATCTCATATTTTATTTGCAATGTCAATGTTCCTAGACATATTTTTTTAGTGATGAAACATCATAGTCTATATATGTGGTTTCAAATGCTGTTTCCTTATGCTTGGCTTGATGTGCATAGCAATTGAATCTTGTTGTTCATCATGTATTGCTCATGGAATAAAATTTTATTCATATTTATAGTCTTTATTTTACTCAACCACAATATCCTGGCAAACATAGGCTTTATGAAGGTCTTTCATAAGTAAGTTCCTGGCTGACGAGAAACCATCAGGAATAATTTCTGAGACCATTATTTGACAGCTTCCTATTAATTAAGCACCTTGAGCTGTGTTAAGAAATTATTCTGAAAGTAATTTTGCGTTGTAAAGTATTGAAAACTTTTGGAAGTGTACTCAAAGTGTAATTTTGGCTATTATTTTATAAGTTCTCATGGGCAATCTGGAAAGTATATAATGATTGTGGTTAATGTATGTAGAACTTTTCAGATTTGTATAAAACATTATACATAGTATGGCCTTCATGGTAATGCACTAAAATAGGTCTTTTCCTAAATTCACTGAACCTCGAGCAGCATCTCACTTGGCATCTTGATAACCTCTCAAGAGTTTCCTGTTCCCAAGGGTGATTAAACCATAAAGCATTATCAACCTGAAGGTTGGAATGGTGTCGCTCGAGTTCACCCAATACTAAGCCCATGCATGTGAAAATCACACATGAGGAGGCCCATATCCTTCCCCTATGCCACCTATGGTTTCCCAGGAAGTTCTGGTACCCAAAAAAATTGCAGCTACAGACAAGCTGGGAGTGCTCAGAGAGGCATGCTCAGAAATCCAACATCAGACCCAACAGTCTACGCTCTACACCTGGATTACCACATCCCTCAAAGGTGATTAAGAAAAGAAAATTAATGGAGAATAGTTGATGAAGGTTGATTGGGAGATTAACTATCAACCCATCAAAATGAGGCCCACCTAAACGTCATTTTGCATAATTTGACTGGACATAATAGAATCGATTACTGAAATCAGATAGGTGAATATCAAATCTAATAGGTATCTCTAAATAATTACTGCGCACTGATAAATTTGCTTGTTGGTATATCATGACACACCACACCTTTCCACCAAAGTTTTATGAACTGTACATGCATTAAATTTGGCATGAAGATTTTGAAATCTATTACAAAACATTTAAAATAGTTTGTATCCAAGCAAGGTAAATTCCAATTTTATCATTTAACCTCAACTGCATTCTGCTGAATTCAGTACTTTCCCATTAACTCTTTTGAGATGTGTTGAAAAAAAGCTTTAATGAGCATTTGAAAGATAATAAAGGTAAAATGAATAAACAGATCAATCCATATCGATTAAATGATTTTTGTTGAATCAATGTTAAAATTTCCACTTAAACTTCCTTTTACATAATTTAACTCGACATAATTACTAGAACCGATTGCCAAAATCAAGTACTGAACAAAACAATTGAAATAGTTGATAGACATGCAAGGTAAAACATGGTTGAAGTTACTCCAAAAATTCACCACTATGCATGTTTTAAAGATTAATTCTGATTACCAAGTATGGTACCAGCGTTTGTATAGCATTAAGGTCATCTGATAAAGCTGCTGTGTCCTCAGGATTATGGATATCATGGAAAACCACTGCATCATCGGCAAATAAACCTATCTTACTAGTGACAATGGAGTCAGTGTTGCTGACGTAAGTAGGAATAAAAGAGGTCCAATATCACTTCCCTAAGGAACACCTGAAGTAACTTCTACTGCATTTGAGCTAACTCCATCTATCACTACTCTTTGAATCCGACCATTCAAAAAGTCTTGCATCCAACCCCAGATATTTTTATCTATACCATATGCTTCTAGCTTTGCGAGTGGTTTACTGTGGCTTTCTTAAAATCGAGAAAAACCACATCCACTGGAACATTGCTCTCTCCCAAAATAAGAATATCATGAACAAAAAGCGCAAGTTGTCTCTCGCGGGATCTACCATTTTGGAAACGTGCTGATTTTTCATCAATAACTCCTGACTATCGAGGTGAATCATGATTGAACTAGCGACTACATGTTCCATGACCTTGCATGAAATTGATGTGAGGGAAATAGGTCTGTAATTGCTCCCTTCCTCCTTCTCTCCATTTTATAGATATTAGTGTTATAGATAAATATTAGTGTTGCATTAGCCGTTTTCCAATTTCTGGGAACCTTGTGATCTACTAGTGATTTCTTAAATGACTAGATATGCCACAATTTCCAACACTCGTTCCTTAAATATACGAACGGCTATCTAATCAGGCCTGGAGGATTTACTAATCATAATATTTTTCAGCAAACGTTCTATTCCATTATATGAGATTTCAATATTGGCTTCAATATTTCAATCCACTGGCTAGCAAGATTTGATAAGCTATCGAAGACATTGAGGAATTAGCCTTAAGGGTAATTCAAGTGTCTTTAATTTTTGATAACAACGTTTGATTTAAGTAATGCGTTTTGTGTACAGGGGGGGTGGGGGGGGAGAGAGTTTCAGAAATAGGATTTCGAATTAATATAGGATTCAAACCAATTTTTTGCTCATACTTCGATCTGAGAAAAAGTACAGCACTTAAGATTTCATTTCCAACAGCTGGAGAGGAGACATTCGATATACAAGGCAACATCACCTAATAAAAAGGATACATAAGGGTATAATAACCACATTGATAAAATATTTAGAAAAAATTAAGGAGTACATGTGAATATAATTAGTAAAATAAGCGTCAAATTTGAAAAAAATGATTGCCTCAAATGTTACGGAGGTCGATAGGTTTATTATTCCCGCTAATATTATCTCGAATGCTCTATTTTCAGTTTTGTATTATGCTAAAGACTTGGGAGATACTATCTCGCTGATGAGCTAATTTCCCATGCAGAGTCTTTGCTCTCGTCCGACCAGAAGATATTCAGTGAGCTTGAGAAATCTCCCGTTGAAAGGCCGAAATTGTGCGAGGAGTCTTTGAATATTACAAAGATTGGAATTAATCATAGAGTAACATTATGCCCTTGTGAGCTCACTGCTGCCGTACCAAATTTTTCGATTCCATTTGAAATGTAGCGCTTCTTCAGCAGAGAAACAACCTTACCAAAAGAGAGAAAATTGAAATGTACACTATTCGCAAAAAAAAATTAAAATCTAAAAACGGAATTCCATTCCGTTGTGTTGTGGATTCAATTTAGGGCAAGTGATTTCTATAATTTCCTGTGACATGAGTGGTTACTTATCAGATATATAAAATAGATAGAAAGTGCAAAACATATTACGTCTTGGCCTTCTTCTAATTCAGCATGCAGTACTGAAAACGTTGCATCCATTGCGAAAATGTAAATTCCCTGCGTGAAACATAATCCGCGCTTACTGCTACCCAGTTTCGTGCCTCCCCATTGGTTAAAAGAAAACGTTTTTATTAGTCAAAACACCATAATATGTGACGTCATTCATTTGATATTAACTTGACTCTTCTCTTAAGTACCTGTAGCATCAATAATGGCATCGGTCGTCAACGATGACATAGACGGCACTTTTACGCAAGGCAATTAATGAATAATCCCCCTGATCACCTTGGATATGGAACAATACCGTGTTCTTTGAACCAGTTGTTTAACATCAATTTTGTTCTTCACTTGTTATTTTGTGCTACGAAGAGGATAGATATGAAATGCGATTCTTACCCAACGTTTGATCCTAAACTCTAAAAGGGTGGGTAAAAGTGGGTTTAGGCATTACCATTAAATGATACATTTCAGTCAACTGCCATTCATGGTGGTGGGGACCAGCTAAATAGTTATTCTAAAAAACTGAAGTAAACGCTATTTGAAAATGTTGGTGTTTGAAATTTTGTAAAATTAGTCACGTAAGCCACATTATTTAAATATTATAAGTTGCATGTCATAATTACAAACATTGTAATTTCAGTTTCTAAACTTGAAAACTAAATAAATGTAGGCAAATCAGGACAACCAAGGGGACTAAGCTCTTAAGACTTTTAAAGAAAAAGAACTTGGATTATTAATTTCCAGTTCACTATCCATTGAAGCCATGATTAAAGTTGTTCTGGTACTCCCTGTTAATGCTAAGTTTTTGTTTTTGAGTATCCTTTAAATTTCTGTGAGGCAAACTTTATTTCAATGCGCACTTCAAAATATTTTTTATAAGCACAGAAAATACAATTTTACCAGAGTAAAAATGAGATGATGATGTACCGTAAGAACCCCTAAGTAGACCTACAACTGATTTGCTGTAGCGATACTGTGAATTCATGTTAATTTTTGCCTGGAAAAATACTCAAATCTTATAAAATACATACATGTACACTTATTCAAATTGTGGTACTATTGAAGTAGACCAGCCTTATTAAGTTGTGATTAGTCTTCTGTTTTGAATGCCAATTGAAGAAAGTTGATTACTTTCAGGATTCTGTAAACGTCGAGGCGAGTAGCTATGATAAGACGTGCAACCATCATCATATGGAAGTGATGGACACATGCATTTTATCAGATTTTGTAACAAAAGAAGTCAATCATGGGGAAGTGATGTCTGATGTTTTAAGCAAATTGAAGACTGAGGTGGAAGACCTTGAAGAAACTCCTGAATGTAGAATGGATAAGGGAGATAAGTATGAGCATTTGGGGAAAGTGCACTCCAGTGACCATGAAGAGAACATTGACATAGAAGAGGTAAATGTTCACCTAATTGATTAAATAGAATGTAATTTCAAATGGTCTCAAATGGTAAATTTTAATATCTTGTCTCTGTAGATGGATATCAGCAGGATAAAAAAAGAACCTTCTGACTTTGATCCCACAAGTTGGTCCGAAGAATTGTGTCTGGTAAATGAATCCAGGACAACAAATCAAAAACAGAGAGAGTCAAGCATGGTAAAGGTCACTTTTTACTTAATTTAAGGCTATATATTTGCTCCTTCTAAAAATGTTCCTTGAAATGGCAAGTTTATTTGGCATGTAAATCAGTCTATTCCTTAATGTCAGTACATTCTTTTTAACTCAAATGTCATTAACCAGGTGCCCATTTGAAACTGCTCCTACATTGCAATCTTCGTTCCTGGCATATTACGTTCCACTCACGCTGAACCCCAAAATATAGTAATTTTTAAATGATTTAATATGTATTTACCAGAAATTGTTGTGGAAACATTTTAAGATAAAATGCAACAAACATTTAATGTAGATTGTTAATAACTGGTTAACTCCATCAAAATTTATATGGAAGTGCTGTACTGGAAATTGAATTTGTTTTATCAACATTGATGTCCTCCTAAATTTGATCTGTTGTAAGTCCTAAATGTATACTGTTGGCTGTTGTGGGTGGATGCCATTGGTGCTCATTGCTCTTGGCAGTCAGTTTAGGCAGGGATTATTCAAACTTACCAAAAAATTTAAGATTGTATTACATTTCAAGATTTCAATCCATGGAAAATCTATAAACATAGAAATGTATCCTATGGCTTTTATAAATAAAAATATTTTGAAAGTAAAATCCATTATGGATTTAATTCTATGAACTGGATGATGAAATGTGATAAATAACACTTGATTAAAATTTTATTAAAATAAAGTATTTTTTAATTAGTTAAATTGAAAATCGGAGCTAGAAGTTCAACTTGGGTGATCAAGACCGATAATGAATGCTATCTAGTGTAGTTTTTCTCTAATATTTGACTGCTGATAGGGTTGATAATATAACTATGTTCTTGATATATGAATTATTTTTAGGTGGCCTCTTCTGCCATGCTCAAGAATGAAATGCATAATGAAGATAGCAGTTATTCTTTAGCAAGGAATGGGAATGGCCTTTTTATAGCTGATGGAGAAGAAAGGAGCCATAATGCCAGTGGTGGTGGGCAACATGTTACAGAAGGTGAGAACTCTCAGTAGTTGAGTGTAGTGTGTACATGACAGAAAGAAATAAGATAGTGTCTCAGATGAAAAAAAATATGTAAAATTGAAAATAAAGTATGTGCTTTCTAAAGGGAGGAAGGGATAGGAGAATATTTGAAAGAGTATCAAAGGTGAATAATGTGTTGCAGTTAGATGAAGGATAGTTTTTCCTAATGGGTTATTTTGTCATATGGGGTTGGAACGGTAGCTGTAACGGATGCTAATGAGATCATCCTTTACTCCATTTCACATTATTCTCATTGAGTTCAACAGTAATTACGCTAAGCTTGCTGGCATATATAACATTCAATTTTTAATTGCTAATCCCCACCCCTCTCATTGGTCCCATATTACCCTACTTCCCAAGCCCAGCCGAATCGTTTATCTTGGTTATCTGACTTTGCTTCTGTGGTCAATGTCCTCGTGCCAAATATGTCATCCGCTGCCCCAAGCCAAACAGTACCCATTACACCCCTCCCCCACCCATCCCCAGCCTTAGGAAATCAAATTTACTTTATCCAACTATTTACCGGAGGTGATGACACTACCATTACCAATTGCTTAGACTGCTTGAAAACGTTTTGTGATCTTAGTGTGTGGACGGAAGTCCAAACCCCAACTATCACCTGGTTATGAATCAGTGACACCCCTGTGGAGTATGTTATTCCTTACCCTCACATCTTGGAAAGCTACGAGGGTTTCACAAACAACTCCTTCACTGCTCATTTTCAGTGAAAATTTCTTCCATCTCCCTAGAGCGAATGTTTACCACGTTTATACAATGCCCACTGGAGTCAGTGAATGAGTTTTCCACTCAAAAATTAACTCCCCAAAGAAAGGAAACATTACCTGACCTGACCCATCTTCAGCAGCGACTAAAGCCATTATTGATCACTGATTATTTTCCCAATTTCTGGCAGGTTTTTGTGAAGAACTAGTACATTTGCAATGATGCAGTGGTTAGCTCGCTGGCTTCCCATCTGTGTGGCCTGGGTTCGAATCCTGGAGAGGGCAGATATTTTCAGTGGTATCCTGATCCCTACTTGAGGTGCTTTGTGGAGAGCACTTTTAAGTACACTGTCCGTCAGATGGGATGTTAAACTGCAGACCCCTGGGCGCCTTTGGTTAAGAGTAGGTTACTGCCGACACCAGTTCTCTCTCCACCCTTCCTCCTTTGCCAACCATCCCTAATGATGCAAATGACCTTAGCTGTCAGTCGCCTCCACTAAAACTACTACTACTCATCCCTTCCCAGGGGTGATGCCTGATAATCAACAAGTAGTAATTTTAAAACTAGAGTCTCTTTACCTAGCTGTGTCAGAGAATCATGATGGGTTTATCCCTCTTCCACCTGGTTATGTAGAGCATTGCATCAAAGGTGATGTCCAGGTGTGCCCCCATCCTTTTCCATATTAAGCAACTTATTGGACATGAGTAACGTAGCAGCATTTTTTAACAACAGCTTCTTAATAAAAACTCAACAAGGAAGTGCACTTTAAGAGCACTCCTTTTGGAAATTATGTACCATAAAAGGGGAGTTTACAGGGCAATGGCTGTTTAGCGTGAGCAAGGAGGCTTTTTGAATGTATCATGTCCAGGTAAACATCACCAAATGTCTTGAAGGGACACAGAAGCTTTGTTTTCCCTTCTGGTTGCTTTGTGAGTGATGAGATGGGATGCTTGGAAGGAATAAGTTCATAGATTGGAAGTATTGTTTCCTTAGATTGAATTATTACCATTTTACCTACAACCAGGTTTTTCCCAGATTTTTCAACTTTTAGGATGACATTTAGTTCCTTGGGCGTAAGCCATGATCTAGACAAAATACTATCTTCCATTAAGACAATTAATATGCATGATGTGCTGACTATACCCTTCGCTGAGTTCACTCGCTATGCTAAGTCCGTTCAACCACTGATAGTATCAAGCATACTAATTATATAGGATTACTGACCTTAGTCATCTTGACTCTCATATTACTATTTGTGGCAATAGGGTAGGGAAGCGGAGAAAATCCTCTGCAGAAGCATCTAATCAACCCTCCATACATGTGTATAACGTTTCACAATCAGTGTCCATGAATAACACTCCCTTCTTTCCTGTTTGGTGTGGACCACTGTGAATTTAGTTCCCAAAAAATAGTGAAGTGTATTTTATATTAATTTAATACCAATTATATATGAAAATTGAGTGTGAATAGTTAATGATGTGGTGATGGACCATGATTTTAAAAGCTAAGACAAAATAAGAGGTTTAAGTGAGGGAAGTGTATTGTTAAGTGTAAAAAAGTGATTCTTAAACAAATTTTAATGCAAAAAGATGAAACAAAATCAATATGTGATTTATTTCAAGTGATACCCATTTATTTTTTATATTTGTTGAACATGTACACCCCAGTCAGTCGCCATCATGTGTTGGAACAGTGAGGAGCGTGCATTTGCTGTTGAGGCCTACTTTTTGAATGGATGTTCTGTGATTGCACCCAGCGGGCCTTCCACAATCGCTTTAATGTAGCCATGTTATGCCCTCTCTTAGACCAGAAATCAATTGTTCTATGGGTCACTACGTTCAGATAAACTGTGAGTGCGACAAGACAAAGAACTGGAGTCCCTCAGCCCATCAAATCTCCTAAGAACATCGAGGCAGTGAGAACTGCCATCTTGCAATTCCCACAGAATTCTGTGGGCACACATGTGTCAGCCCTTGAACTTTCTGATCATTCCGTGGGGGAATTATTCATGATGACCTTCATTACCATCCTTACAAGTTGGTGACTGTGCAGGAACTCTCTGAATGTGACTTCAATTCTTGCATGTGAGGCTCTTCTCGGAAACGTTCCTGAGGATGAGATTGTGTTTTTCAGTGATGAAGCCCATTTTCATGTGAGTGGATATGTCAACAAACAGAATATGTGCTACTGGGTTGACACCAATCCCAGAGAATTGCATCAAATACCTTTGCATTCACCTAAAGTCACAGCGTGGTGTGCAATTTCCTCAGTCAGTATTGTTGGTCCCTGGTTTTTTGAAGAAAATGAGATCACAGTGACGGTGAATTCAGGCTGGTATGTAAACATGCTGGAGGAATTATTTTCCATGACCTGATGACTTAGGGGAAATTTGGTTCCGACAGGTTGGAGCAACAGCTCACCACACTTCAAGGGCATCAATGGCTGTATTGAGGCAACATTTCCTGGAGTATCTGATTTCAATAAGGGGTGATTTGGAGTGGTCAACCTGCTCCCCCTATTTGGCCCCAAGCGATGTTTTTGTGGGTTTTATTAAAATACCATGTTTATGTTGATTGTTGAAGGACCCTAAAAGACCTGAAGGACAACATCTGGGCAATTGCCAACATACCTGCTGCTATGCAGATAAGGGTGATGACAAATGCCAGAAATCAGCTTATTCAGTATATGGACAACTGGGGTCTTAGGGGAGTTAGGGGAAATTTGGTTCCAACAGGACAGAGCAATGGCTCACACTTCCAGGTCATCGATGGCTGTATTGAGGGAACACTTCCCGGAGCACCTCATTTCAATAAGGGGCGATTTAGGGTGGTCATCCCACTCTCCTGATTTGGCCCCTTGTGATTTTTTTGTGGGGTTTTTTGAAATCTCATATGTATGTTGACCATCGAGGACCCTACAAGACCTGAAGGACAACATCCAGACAGAAATTGCCTATATACCTGCTGCTATGCTGGTCATGACAAACACCAGAAATCAGCTTATTCAGTGTATGGACAATGGGGGGCATCACCTACCTGAATTGATTTTCAAAACTGTGTAAAACAAAACTTTAAATATGTATCTACATTTAAAAAAATAATAAAAAGATTCTGTTTCATAAAATGGGTTTTATTGCGCTTTGAAAAAAGGAAGTTATGTCGTGGCACCCTGTATAAACAATATGGAAGGACAACCACATACACCATTTTAAGTGATAAATTTTGAGTGGTATGTGTACATTTTATAATTTTGTATGTTTTATATATTGAATCAAACATGTATATTGCCAAGGAGCTGAATACTCTTAGCACATAGATCCTTGTGAAAGAATGAGTTTTTATGCGGAATAGCAGCTTTGAGTGAACTTCTTATTATTTTCTTTGTTCAAAATGATGGTTTCAGCTGTTTAAGTGGATAACAAATATAAGAGGGCTGTTCAGTAAAGAGTGACCATAAAAATTTTGTTTGTTTGATCATAAAAATTCTACGAACATTTAATTTTGTTGAACCCCAATATTGCATCAGCAGTGACTATTTAAAGTTGAAACATGTTAAGGTTTATCTACATCTGTGTCTGATGATGAAATGTGTTTTCCATTTTGTTATTTCTTCAAGTTGGAGAACCATGCTCCATGTCCAAGTTTTAACCAGCTTTTTTCTTAACTTCATTACTCAATGTCCCTGTCATCATTTACTTCCTTCTTGTTCAAGTTTCTTTGCCTATTACGATGCTTCTCTGGTGTCCCTATAACTTTGACAAACCTGATCAAAACGCTGCCAAAATAGGTAAACTGTTTTGCCTGATCTAGTTTTTTTCCTCCTATTTTAACATTTAATTTAGCCTAATTCTTCCATGAAAAAGTCATAGCCTTTGGTGTTTTGCTGACATTGTTTTGCATCCCATACCTATCACTTGGATTTTCACATGCCTTAAAAAATATTTATTTAATAAAGATTTAAAGAAAGCTTTATCACCTGCAAACCTAACCGACTTTATCAATTCTTCACTGATTTAATTCCTATCTCCAGTTCTTCTAATTCCTCTTTTACCAATTTGTCCTCATGGGGAAGGCTATTTATATGTATAAGTCACAAATTTCCATTGTCCATGAAAATACATAATACTGTCTTTGAAGAAGAGGCTCTGGTTAATACTTTCAAGCAACAGAAATCAGAAAATGTTTACCTCCAGCTTTTAGGGGAACCCCTAGCTATTAATAGATTCACCTGTTTCCTCGGACTGATCCCTTGTGGCTCCTCAATTCTAAGTTCAGGTTGTTGTACTTTCCCCTTTGCCAACCTCTGCTCTAAGAGATCTCATCCTAGAGTTTTCATTCTCTTCTCCTGCTCTCTCAAGAGACTCAAGGTGGGTATATATTAGAGTATATGTTACATACTCTGTCTGATGTGGCTACAACTAATTGAATCCATAAAAGTGAAATATTTTTTTTAGTTCCCCTTCAGTTAATGACAGAAGTTTCATGAATATTTACCAAATATGTAATGAAGAAAAAGTGATGCATTCCTGCAGAGGTACAGAACTTTGATGAAGGAGCTAATTTACCAAATGCCATAATTAGAATACACATATTTGAGGAACAAACTACTTATATATAATGAAGTTTGAGCAGTTCAAGCCTGTGAATAGATTTTAATTGGCAATTACGTACTGTAAAAGTCACCACAGTTGATCTAGACAGAATCATAAGAGTTTTATCCATCTATAGATTTCTATATTGATTATTATTGCATGTACTTCCTCCAGGCAGTGCATAATTCATATAATCAGCAGTAGTTTTCACTCAAATAAAATTTTGACATTTTATCAATAATTTTGTGTATTAACATTAGTTTTTAAAAATTCATTATAGATCTACATCACCCCAAGGAATCAGCAGTTGAATCTTCTGAAGGCAACATCCTTGGAGACGGTGAGAATGCCACGGCAATAAGTTTGAGAAGTCATGAGAAGGACAGAAATTCAACTATCAATGTAATGCAGTGTAGTGAACCCAATCCTGTAGTGGATTGTTCTTTGAAAGATTGTTATAAAATGCAGAAAAGTCAGGTTGCTGTTAAGAAGGAAGAATATGTCATCTCATCAGAGATACTAGCCGAAGACCTGAAATCTTGGAATCATGCAAGGCTGAGGCCAAGAAAGGATGTCAAGAAATCTTACATGAGTCCATCAAGTGATGAGGGAAGTGATGAAGTGTTTTCATGTCACATTTGTAGGAAAATTTTTTACCACGAAAGTAGTCTAAAGTCTCATTTGATGAGCCACAATTCAGTGTCACTGTTTGAATGTGAGGCCTGTGGGAATAAGTTCAATAATAAACAATTGCTAAGCAAACATACGTGCAACCTTCAGCTGGAGCTGAGAGGTGTGGGACCCAGTGTACAGCTCCATGCTAGGACTTTCTCGGATTCACCCTCCGGTCCCAAAATTAGCAATTCCAAAAAGCCATTTGAGTGTGGAGTATGTGGGAGAGGATTTCACAGATGCGAGAACCTTGAGGAGCACATTTATACTCATACTGCATCCAAAGAGTATGAATCCACCTCCTTCGATAAGGGATGCAACAGCAAGAGCAGTGTCTTGATTCACCGTGCCACCATTCGCCGTGAATCTCCCGTCATGTGCAAATGTGGGGTGTGTGGCAAGAAATTTGCCCGCTCTTACTTCAAGAGGCACCAAAGGAGCCATCTGAATGTACAGAGATATACATGTAATGAGTGTGGGAACAGCTTTATACAAAAGTGTCACCTGAAGGTTCACATGAGGGTTCACACGGGTGACCGTCCTTTCAAGTGCACATTTTGTTCAAAGGATTTCGCCCAGAGTGGCAATCTGAGGGAGCACCTGAGAGTTCATACTGGGGACCGACCTTACAAGTGCCCAGTGTGTACAAAGGATTTTGCTCACAGTAGCAATCTGAAGGAGCATCAAAGAGTGCATACTGGCATAAAACCTTACTCTTGTCCAAAGTGTGGTCAGTGCTTCTCTCACAATCAGTCATTTAAGAAGCACTTGCTAAGCCACAAGGAATGAGGCATATCAGCGCAAGGTGTTTTGTCAAAGGTTTGCCGACAGGCACGTATGAAGAGACATTCTTGGATTAACCAAGGGAGTAGTTCCAAATGAAAATAAGAGAAAAAATAATTGATGTCAAAGTATTGACAAATGTAATGGTCTAGTTTGTGTTGAAACATTATTGTTTTATGTTAGTGGGTCATTACATCGTCAGTTCTACTGGATGAAATAATTTATAAAAATAATTCCAAAACATTAAAGGAAAACTGATGAGGAAGTGCTGGGCATCATGGGAGAGGAGAAGGTATTGTTGAGAGATATTCAAACGAGGGACAGAAGATGGATGTAGAGCGTTTTGATTGGCAATGGGATGTTGAAGGCTGTGATAGAGGGGAGAATGTTAGACAAACAAGGAAGGGGAAGGAATAGGGTCGATGGAATGATGGGAGGAAGGAAGTATATGGAATTGAAGGACTTATTATCGTATTGGATGTCAGGTTGTGTTTGGTTTGGAGAGAGGCAAGGGAATTATCATTATACTATCAAGTAGAAATGCCCATCCAAAACTTACGTTAACCAGTAGGATACCAAGAGAGAATAACTTCGAAGTCAGACACCTTGTGTGCTGCTTCAGAGTGTCAAGGTTGAAGTGTGAGCACAATGTTTGACTTTGAGGGTGCATACATCAGTTTTGAGGTTTCAGTGTTTGGCTGGATTTTTGTCTTGGTGCTTTAGGTAAGGTTATAATTTTGTCTGGCATTCCTAATGAGAATTTAATGTAAGATAAACATTGTTGCATGTGAAAAAAGAAGAAATTTCAGGAGAGGAACATGAAATCACCTGCATATAATGTTTTCCTAAACGACAACAAGGTGACTGATAATGTAAAAGATCACATTTTTTGTTTTATATCTCTCATTGTGTTATGTGCATAAAATGAGTTATCATACAATCATATTGAAGCTTACTAAAAAGTTCTTTTTTCTTTTCATTCATCAAAGTGTACACATTATTGTGCAAAGAATTTCTTTTTTATTTTTATTCATAAAGGTGTACACATTATTGTAAAATATAAGTGTACATTTACGGGTAAGGGGTATCTTTACTATGGATATTTGTTACATTGCAATATAAAATCTCACTGCACTCACTCCATAGACATTATGCTCATGTCTCAGTTATCAATATTTCATTCTTAATTATACCCTCTAAAGTTCATAATTCTTGGGTTATCTCCTCCTACTCCATATCTTCAATCAGCTATAACTGCCGGCCCCGGTTGCAGCGGGGTAACGTCCTCGCCTACCAACCGAGAGGTCGCAGGTTCGATTCCCGCCTGGGTGGATTTTCCTCCATCCAGGGCTTGGCTGTATGTAATTTTCTTTAATTTGTGTAAGGGTTAGGTGGAAGAAGGGGCTTTAAGTCTCAACCTCGCCCAATTAAGTCGATAAATAAATACCTACTATGTACTATGGTTGATGCAATAAGAAAAGACTTTTGAGTAAGCTTTAATGGTGGATTTTCCTATGCCCTTCATTTGAGGATAATGTACTAAAGTACTAAAGTACATTATCCTCTAATGAAGGTTATCTTTTAATTAACAGATTTCTGCTCAGAACAAATTTTGTCATATTCCACTTAAAGTTCCCAGATTGTTCACAAATTATCCTGGATTTTCTGTGTGGCTAGCCATCATGGTTGAATTGTATGCATGAAACTTGGACTGAAATATGGGCAAAAGAAAGAGATTTTTTATTCTTATATGTGCTTTTTAACTGATCTCTCTCAAAATATTATAGATGTAAATTAAAATGTAATGACTGTGGGAACATCTTTTCAGAAAAGTGTCAGCTGAAGCTTCATTTAAGACTCCATAAGATCTGTAATCGAAGGTTTGCTGAGAAGCACACACTGAAGAGGTATTTATTGATTCACCAAGGAATGGTATAAATTAAAATGAGACTGGTAATAATTGATGCAATTTGATGGAGCAGAGTTGAGGTCTAAGTCCTAATTAAGTCATCAATACACTACTGATTCGTATTCACTGGATGAAATAATGCCAAGATTAATTCCTAAATGTATGTCCTCAATGTCAGACACTTTATGTGGTGCATCAGTGTGTCAATGTTTTCCCTTAAGTGTGAGCTGTAACTGTTTGATTTTGAGGGCACATGAGTTATAAAATGGTGATTTTGACATTCCCAACAAGTATAATATAAGATAAAGGCTCTGGCATAAGATTTCTTTCCTGTATGCATCATCGGCGTGTCCATCACCATGTCCCATCATCAACTCCCTCCGCCTTGAGAAAGCCTCCTTGCCTAGTGCAATTCTTCTCCTTACATCCCTACTACTTTGACCGTATTGGTCCAAAATACTTCCGAGATATGTAAACTGCTCTACCTGCTCTATTTTTTTCCCGCCTATTTTAATATTCAGCTTAGCCTCTTTCTTTCTGGAAAATCGCATAACCTTTGTTTTATTAATATTGATTCTCATCCCATATTTATCGCACTGAACCTCCAATTCACTCAACAATGCTTGCAACCCTTTGGCTGAATGAGCAACTAATGCTTGGTCATCAGCAAACCTAACCGATTTTACGAATTCCCCTCCGACTTTCATTCCTACCTCCAGTTCTTCCCATGCCTCTTTAATCATTTCCTCCACATATACGTTGAACAGCACCGGTGATAATGGGCAACCCTGCTTTTCACCTCTTCCTAACACTGCCTATCTGGAGTCTCCGTTCCCCACTCACACCCTAGCAGTCTGAAATATGTACAAGTTGTGGATTAGTCTCCTGTCCCCTTGTATATAAGTAGATTTTTTAAGTGGTTATCTTAATAACGTGTATTTGATACATTCAAATAGAAAACCAAGATTCACTAATAGGCATCATGCCTTAGATCTCAATGTTGCATGCATAATTACACCCTTTGCTTTGAATATCTGAATCACAAGTTGTCCATGGATAAAATCCAGATCATGAATAATGCATTTCATTTATCTGTATCACAGTCACACTTTGTTTTGTGGATAATTGACTATCAAAAGCCACAGATATTTCTTGAAAATTCATATATTCAAATAATTCATGACTATAATTCGTTGTCTCAGGCGTGACTTCATGGAATCGACTTAACATAATGAAAATAGAAACTTTATAATTCCACATAATCTATGGGGAATTATAAAGTTTCTCTTTTCATTATAATTCATGACTGCTGAGGTTTTTTATTATTGTTAATGTTTGTTCTGAAAATAATTTTATTTTTATCGAAATTCATTGGTGTTAGAAAGATACTTTCAGACAGATTTGGATTGATTTTAATCTTAGTGATACTGTCAGATTTTTCACCCTCTTTCCTGATTTTTGTGATCAGCCAACCAAATTTACAAGCTGATAACATTCCAGTGGCTGAAGATGCTGAAACCAAGGTAGCATATATATTTTTATGGATGTTGCAGCATTTGTGTAAAAACCTCTGCTATAATCAAATGAGCTATCTATCTGGTCAGGTGAACCGTAACTATTGCCACGGCCATTTGTATCTGTGTCACTCATTGTACGATGCCATTGATCAGTATTTAGGGCTTGCATACTTATGCATTAAAAATTTTAAATATATAAAAAAACAATTTATTTTAAAATATCTCTTTTACAAAAATATATTATTTTCTGAGATGCTAAACATCAAGTGTTATTTTGGTTATGAACTCGTCTTACGAACAGTTTTAACTGTTCATAGGTCAGCCACATCACAATGTTCCAGCTCACCAATCTGGCAAAGGATGGTGTAAATCTGAAATAAAGGAAAATATCATGAATCATGTGGATAGGTGTACAGGTATATGGAATATAATAATGGCATCCTTAAAGTGGCTGTATAATGGCATCCTTAAAGCAGTGAAGTAATGAATTACATGAATAAAGTGAAATGAGCGAGTAGCCATAAGAATATTTTGTCTTATGCCAGAAGTGTAAGCCTGGAGAATAATATGTTTGGCATATAATCCTAATGCCTGCCGTTGGCTTTAGTCCTGTATTTGGCATAGAACCACAGACATTGATGCAAAGATTGCATGGATGTTGATTCAAGTGTGGTGGTAAATTTATATTAATTTCAGGTGCACAAAGGCACCAGGCACACATAAAAATCAAGAAAGAGTACTTATATAGGTTGAATACTTTACACCTGCATCACATAACTCAAATATTGCTTGTCATATGATGACTAGGTTAATCATGAATTTTGTACAAACATGCATTTTGAACTTGAAATGGCAGATTGAACTTCATTGATGTGGATGTAATGTTTAAAATATTTCCCATTTGAATTGTATGAATGTAATGCAAAAAAATGTCAATACTATAGACTTAGTATGGGTTTGTGGTACCACTAAACAGTCTAGTCAATTTTGGTTTCCTGGCAATGATGTGATAACTAGGCATTGGTTAGCATTCACCAACTGTGCACAGGACTTGGCTGGGTCAATGGTCTAATGGCGTAGAAATGATAGCAACCGAAAATATTAAGTGGCATTTGTTGCTATAAGCAAATGAGAGGAATATGAGTTAATGGGTCTAAAATTGAATAGGAATTGGATATGGGTGTACAAAATTATTCAATATTTCAATAAAAAAGTATCTGGAGGGAAGAGAAGATGAAAACACAAATTGAAAGTTTAACTTTTGGAAAATAGGAAGTGGAAGACAAACTGGATGGATTGTGTAATTTTAAATGGTCCTCACATGGCCAAAATCAAGAGAAAAAAGAATTGGTTGTTTTAAAAATTTTCAAGAAAATCATGTAGTTGGTTTTTAGAAATGTATTATGTTTCAAATATTTTTTTCCTGCTGACAACATGTTTACTTTCCCATATAAACACGTGTATGCATATTTACTTAAATTAAATACACATTTTAACAACATAGTTTGCATATTTTTCTTTTTTGGTGGGAAAGTTCAAAATTTTGATTTTTCTCTTTATTTTTGGACTAATAATTTCATTTCATTATTTACATTTGTTATTAATTGATTTAATTATCTGATCTATTTCTTTTTAAAATTGGGTACCTGCATAATTTTTAATTAAATTCATGAATGTGTAGATGTCATTCACGCATTCCTACTCCTGCTAATTTAATGACAGCTTTTTTTCCTCTTTTATTTTTGCACCCTAGTTGTAGATGAGATAATATGTTCTTCCCCAAATATATCAGTGATGAAAATAGTTTGGATCAGTTTCCTTCAGTATATTTTGCCCTTTAGAGGATTTGCACTCCTGCTTCTCATCTTTAACATTCTCATGTTTTTGTTCTCACCCCTTGACTTTGAAGTTACTAGTCTCCAGTAAATTCCTTCAAAATTTGAAACCTATTAAAAAAACCGAAGTAGCTTTCCGAGTGACATATGTCATGTACCGCATCATAGCTACATTGATCCATTGGCAGATGCTTTGGCTGAGAAGCTATCAGTATTACTTTGGGTGTTAAATAAGCATCAATGTAATTTTATTACTTTTACTAGTTAAGATGAAATGAAACATCCTGGTTATATTTCATATTCCTTTCAGTGACCTCATTATTTTTATGATGTCATGCATATCTCTCCCCTTTCTGGACCTAAACTGATCATTTGCCCTCTTCTCCATCCTTTTTTTGATGATCCTGATTACATTCTACTTTAGCTGCATGTGAGATCAAACTAATTGGCCTATAGTCCTCACATATAGCTACTTTTCCTATTTATGGGATAGGAACTAATACTGATCAAACCAAATTTTCCAGCCAAATTTTTCTGTCATAACTAATGTGAGTGACTATAATAACCTCTTGTTTCCACATTGTTCTAAACTGTAAACCATAAAGTAGTTACATTAGAGATAAAAGCTATTTTTTCCACATTCTTGTTCAATTTCATCCTTCAATATCTCTTATATCTCCCAAAAAACTATAATTTGATATACTTATCCTCCTCAACATATGTTTGCCTTCTATTTCTAGACTTGCTGGCCCAATATCCTTACTACGTAACTCCTCTTTGTGTTCTTCCCAGTTTTCCTGAATCTTTTTTGGGTCAACTCATTATTTTCCTACCATATCTATGGTAGTGTACATGGATTTTCCTTTCTTACTTCTGAAAGCGTATTCACCTTCATGTACAATGGATATATTTTACCATTTCTCTGCAAACTCTCCATATCATTGCACAGCTACTTTCACCACAATTCTCTACTTACCCTTTGTAAAATGCCAATGGACCTTCTTGAACCATCATCCTTATTGCACAATCTGTAGCACCTTTGTATTGACCCTTTGGCGAATTCATATAACGGGTCTTAACCACATCTATTGGGGATGCTGCTACTGTTGTACAGAATCCTTTAGAAATATAAGACATGAGGCATTAATAACGTGCATCTGCACATAACATTTTCAATGAGATCATGAAATCTAAGAAAATTTTCAATGTAAATGTTTTTATATAAAAATTTAAAATAGTAATGCATATAACTATTAGATGAAAAACCATAAAATACTGATGACTCAGTTTGATTCTTGACTAATGTGTCAAGAAAATAATAATGCATTTTAATCAGTGACAGTTGAGTTGACAGTCATAATTAGGAAAAGAGTATTGAGCTGGGGTATTTCAGGTCATGTAGGGCATGTATGGAGAAACTTGAAAAATAATACCAAATGCATCAGGCCCTCTTCTCATAGACCTGATGTGAGTGCTTAAACAACTGTTCTGCCATTTCATATTAAAGATGTTGATATCTGTAGAATTCAAGCCACATTCGAGTCTATCTTTGAGAGTCCAATTTAATCTCCAATAATTAATTTGACACTTGACATGGTCCACTATAATGGGGTTGAACTGTAGGGAAACACTCTGTTTTTTCTAGGGATATGAAATGCATAGCTCCCAAATAGGGGAGGAGTGCCATTAGCATTCTGTTTTGCCATTTGGAACCAATCTTAGGTGCCAGTGCATAGCCATTGTTGTTTTCATCCCCACTAATAATGTAATAGGGGTTTAAAGAAATCATTCAAGTCTCTTCTAATTACCTAAATTAAAAAATTAATTTTTCATGTGAAATGAATATTCATAGGAAATAATGAAAACCCACTATAATCCACACCCATAACTGCTAGTTTTAGTTTTCCTGTGAAACAATTTCTCCAATGATCTCCTAATTTAAAAGATTTCATATCATGGACCCTACTGAAGATATTCTTGGCACGTATTGGTGAAATTTGTGAAAATCTGGTATTCAGATAGGATGAGATGACAATAGATGAAAAAAAGATAAAATATTGCCATTGAAATGAAGGATCTTTAATTCCGTTGATGAGGTACAGTAAAGTTGCAGTCACAAGGCAAAGTTCCCTACCAAATGAATATAAGATATATTATTATAATTAACTTTATTGTATACGTTCAAAATCTTTAATTTAGAGTAATCATCCTGAAAGTTGAGTTGAAAAGTTCGGGTAAAATAGTTTCAATCTCTTAAATTACTGCGTGGAAAATGATTCAAGCAACTAGCGGCCGAAAAGACAAAAAAATGCGACACTTCGGATGTACTAATTTATGGCGCCAAAGAATACTCGCTTCTGAATTTTTGCATATCATTGGAAAACTTCGCCAGATATTTTTACGACGTATTTCTTACGGATATTTACGACAGGAGTTTGAATGGTCCCCGTGGATATCATTTTCAGTGCAAAAATTCAATTTGGGCAGGTTTTTTGAAATGTTTCAGTATTTGTAGAAGTAGTGGGCGGACACGATTAAAGATCTATCGCCCATAAACCAAATAAGGGTACTTATGGCTGATTTTTATGTTTACGGCCAACACCTATAAATGCGTAATGTAGTAAATGATTTTGGACAAAAATTAGGAATCTTTCTTGCTGTCTTGCTATATGATCGCTACTTGATATAGAAGCAGGAACACATTTTCATAGACTTACTACGGCTCTCGATCATTAACTTCTCCTTATTTGTACCCTTTTAATTAGAAACTAGAATATGCTGACACATAAATTGAGTGAATGGCGAGTGCGTAAAGAAACTATCAAGAATTGAGTGTAGTTTGACTAAATATTCTCTTAAGGAACAGTAATAAGACTTGATAACATTACCTAACTTGTAATGTTTTTATTTTTACTAATGCTTGCGGTTTTAAAAATCGCAATTAGTATCTGAAAAATTGCGAAAATCATCAGGTTAGCGATAATTCGTTTCTAAATTTTCGGATTTAATGAAGCGCATAAGCGTAGGTGTTTGGTAATTGCCATGCTTAATACCTAGGTTAGCTAACAGTGCTTGACTGCTACTTCTTCCGAATCAGTGCCTTTCGTCCTTGGAGATCATCGTGCCGGTAAAATAATTTCATTTTCTTCTCATTGAATCACATTGCGTTTCAGAATGACTCTGGTGTCAGTCAGGAGTGGTCATCATCAAGGGAACATTTAATCTTCAATCTTTTGTGGTGATTGGTGAGTACCGATATGCTTTTCATGGTTTTAGTCATTTGAAAATAACTTTAATTATCTTTCATGGTTTTTAAAAATTGTATCTTGGTCCATCATAAGAGGCTATAACCTAATTAGATCTTAAGAAAGACTTTCTTGTAGTTCATTTCTATGTAGTTCATTTCTCTATTTCTTGTAGTACATATAATGCAAGTATTTTTGCTGCGATGGAAATTTGCATTAATTTCTTACAAGTGAAATCTGTGACCTGTTGTTTAGAGCATATTGTATGTACCTATTTTTTAGCTTCCCTAGTTTTCCCTTGATCCTAAAAGCTGTGGTTATTAATATTGAAAGATGAAATTAAGTAGGTAATACTAGCATTTGCTCTTTTTCAAGAGCATTTTGTTGAAGATCAGTCATCCCAGGAATTTGTAATAACCTGGCAGACTTTTAAATATAAAATGAATCTGGATTGGAATATTTGTATTTTTTTATTTTATAAGATAAATATTAAATTCCATACCTGCTATTACTGCAGAGGTGAAATGGCATGGAACATTATCTGTCATAAGGTTGTAATGTAAAATGCTTTCCTTTATAATATCATAGCACACTATTTCAGAGACATTTACTATAGCATTTCGGCTTATATTTGGAATAGTTCCTGTGGAAAATAAATTTAAATGTTAATACATATAAAGATATTTCACTGACTCAAAAAAATAAATGGTAAACTACTTTGAGGGGATTTTTTCAGTTTCCTAGAAACTGCATAATAATTTGACTTGTAAACACCAAAATATGATTTGAATTTCAAATTATTAATATATTATGCTTTTAATTTTCTTAAATGGAAAATTATATCTTATTAGAATTGGCATAAGGAGAAAATGAATAACTTAGTTCAACTTCAGAAAGGGATTTGAAAATCTAAAAGTGACAACATAGGAATAACATTTCAAGCAATGTGAGCTCATAGGGTAGGTCATAATATTTCTTTCTTTTGGACAGAGTTATGAATGGGAGTCTATTTATCCCAAAATGTTTGGCTGGAAGATGTGAGCAGATGTATATGAAATGTCTTCATTGCTTTTACACAAATTGACAATGCCATCTTCCTAATCCTTTTATTTTATATTGAAGAGAGGCCTTCCTTCTTTACACTTGAATATGCATAAGGAAATTGTGAATCGGTACTTTATTCTCTTATTGAGATACATGATTTTCTCTGCATTGGGTGACAATCCCAAAAAAGTTCTCCCTCTCTGTTATTTAGGGTTTGACTGTGAATTATATATAGCCAAAGTCCATTTCATATTATTATCATCACATATAATGACTGCAGGGTTACTTTATTTTTCACTTAAATTTTCATGGATTCACATATACTTAAAAAAGAGAGGAACTGTCAGAATGGTCTAAAAGAAATTTTAGGAACTCTGTTAGAGAGGACCACAGAATTCTGTAAGAAAGTATGAACAAAAGTTAGAAATTAGACATTCTCACTCTGACAGCTTTCAAAAATAATTTTGTTTTAGTTTTCTAATATTTCAATAATAATTATCCATATCTTATCAAACACAATGCATAAAAAACTTTTGCAATGAAATTTTAAAATTTAATATCCTATCAGAATATATTATCATTCATCAGTGAATGAAAATATACCGTATATATTTTCATATATTTTACAAATATTATAGGTTCCATGTTTATATGTTAGTTCTTTCAGATATGCAGAAATTAAACAGCCTAAAAAATTTCACCCAGACCTAGACTGGAACCCATATTCTTTTGATTTCCAGCCGGGTGCTTTAACAAATTGAGGTACTGAGGCATCCTCTTGAAACGTGAATTTCTAGGGACTTTAAATGATCAAGATATTATGAAGAACTGCAATTACAAGTAATCGTAGGTTGCCCTTAGGATGTTTTTCAAGATCAGAGATAATTTCCATTATAGTGGAAGGTAGGGGATGCTTTTATGCCACTAGAAAACTTGATGGGTAGAATGAGAGATAGTGTGCAGTGATGCCTTGCTACTTTTTGCATGAGGTTCTAAATATCATATCAGTTATTCTATTAATACATCAAACAAACAATAAAAATGTAAACTGAGAAGTCTATTCTGTGAGTTTATATGAATACATGTTCATGCATTAGGCCCATTCAGCATGCTGGAATTGAAAGAAACTATACTTTACCTTTCCAAAGGCCTCGAATACCCTCCTCTCTCCCTATCATCCTGTATGCTTGAATAGTTGAACTGTATCGCTGACTATTTGGTGTCTTTGGTCCAGTTTGATTCTTTCTTTGAGCCTGGAAGCGAACTTTCACAACATCGGTTGGCTGCGCCAAAAGGACAGCTAAACCACCAGTAGTGATTCCTGCAGCTACTCTCAATCCTACAGCAAGTGCGCCCACACCCAGATTGCCATCAACCCCAGAACCTAAAAAAAAATCTAGTTGAGTCTCTTATGCAAGAAGTGGTCCATAAAGAAGAATAAGGCATGAAAAATACAGAATTATATGTTATTCCTGTGTGTTAATTAAGGCAGAATGTGGATTTCAGTATTGTTAGCATATAATGCAGAAAAGTTAGATTATAATGTCTTTTGATTGGACAAAAAGATCCAGCATACTAGGCACCATCATATTGAATGAAGGCAAAATTAAAATAAAATTCATTCTTTCATAACTTTGTGATGTTATATGTAATAGTAATTTATAGGATCAAAAACTTTTTCAAAATCATAGCGCAACATCTCATTCATTCAACATCTTCTATTAATGTATTTTAATGAATGGATATTATTAAAGTAAAATGTGTTCTAGGGTTAACAGCAAGAAGTAAAAACTGCTGGTAAAATTCAGTGGAACTTGAAAGTTTAAAAAAAGACCTTAAGCCATAACACTTTAATGCATCTAGGGATTAACAATAAAATAATAAGTTAAGGATGAAATAGCTGATCTACTATATATTTTTTGCAATTATTTAAAGAAATTTCTTTTTTAGAACAATTGCTTGAATTTAGAAATGCAATGAGCTAAGACCTTTAAAACTTTAAAAATATATGCATCTTAAAGAAGGAAAAATGACCAACCCTCTGGCATTAGAATCCTTGCATACATCTCTTTCACAGAGTCATAAAGACCAAGGCGCACAGATGCAAAGCACATCTGCCTTTGTAGACCAGCAGAGAGTCCATTATACAAGCTCCTACAAATAAATAATATTAAGTCATTTATAAACTGAAAAAGAACAAATATTTCAGAGAAAATCATATTCCATTCAGATAGGCAAGTACTGTGTTATTTGCTTTCATTGTCTGTTAATATGTTTTGTTTTTACATTTACTGTGAGGGAGCCAAAATAGTAATATTCTGGGGGAAAAGCTTTATCTTCCGCTAAATTTGGATTTTGATTATGTTAAGCATAAAATAAAATTTTTGATTGATTGAAAGCAGGATTCAGACTTAACAAATTATCTTGTAATTTATCATTCATGAATTAATTTCATTGAATTGCTGTAGAACTATAGCATTGGAATAGCAGAATCACGAGAGAACAGCATGAAAGATACATCACAGCATAGTGAGTGACATCATGTCTTCTGGCATCACCAGATCTTCACCATCATATTTCTTCAAAAGATAAAAAATAGGCAAGTGGAGATTGCAACTAAGTGAAAAATCATATGCTCCACTTAGAAATGAAATAAACCTCTCTCCATATTTGTTGATGATTTGCAGATGCAATCTTTTACTTGAAATATACTTTTGTATAATTTAATCTTAGCCTCCAACTGTCAATTGCATTGAATCAGACTGAAGAGAAGGTGATCTCTGCCACAAAAACTCTGTGATCAACTAATACATGTCACTGTGAAGTAACAATTATTTTAATTAACTCCATAGTTTCAGCCTCAAATTTGTGGAAGTTCATTTTAATAAATGAAAAAGAAAAACTTTGTTTCAATCCACCACTTTATTTCAGGTAAGACTAGTTTCGACGCTACGGCATCATCCTCAGGTACCTTGTCTCGTCTAGCGTCGAAACTAGTCGTACCTGAAATAAAGTGGTGGATTAGAACAAAGTTTTTCTTTTTCATTTATTAACAATTATTTTATTATATATTCCCAATTGTACCATATTATCTTGAATGCAAGGAATAGTTTTATACAAAATCTGTATCTCAGGAAATGTGGGCCACATAATGAAGGTCTTGCCAATTTATAGAATTCATATGTTAAATACTATCGAATCATGCCGTTTTTAGGTTATATCCTGTGGAATAATAATAATAAAAATTCTAAGTCTTAAATAGTCATGAAAGTGAATGTGTACAATTTTAAAAATCCCATTCGGTCTTTGTGCATAGACTGTAAGAAGAGCAGAAAGATGGCTGAGGGATACTTTTGTGGAGGATGAGCAGGAGGGCTCATGATGGGAGGTGCACCCAGAAGTACTTGTACTTCTGAGTGCACACTCCATCATTGTAGTTTGTTTTAGGAATATTGTCTTTCAATTTTCATTATACGAGGGTAAGCTGAAAACGAATGCACATATGCTTGTAAACCACAATCACCTGCAGAAGCACTCTTGGTGGTTTGTGGAAGTAACATTCCCCCTCAACACACATGCAAAGGTTAGAGGCCGTTTCATTCATCCATTGTATTTTGAGCAGCGGAAGTATGGAAACGTGTTCTAGTGCCTATTTCAGTCGACAGCACTAGATTAGTTAAAACTTCGATAACAGCTTGATGTTATAACATAATATATACAATCATAACTATATATACAAAATATATATAAAATGTATGTACATATATATATATATATATATATATATATATATATATATATATATATATATATATATATATATATACATACAAACATAACTGCTGAAAAAGTGACTCCTACTGAGATTCATCGTCATTTAACGGCTGTTTATGGTGACAGTGCGGTTGATAGGTCTACTGTAAATCAAAGGGTAGTAAAATTTCGTGGTTGCGATCCTGGGAAAGTCATAATTGTTGATAAAAACACGCCGAGGATGTCCGATCACTGCCACAAACGATAGACATCGCAACGATAAATCATTTTCAGTATGTACTGACTCTAGACTCTAAAACACCTCCGACGTCGAGATTGTCGTGTTAAAGGTAGCCTGGCGCCAACAATGTTGCAACATGACAACGCTCGTCCACACACCTCGCGCGCAACTGGAGAGCCCAACCCTCCACACCCTCCTTATTCCCCTGATCTTGCACATTGCGATTTTTATTTCTTTCCTCAACTCAAGGGTAATCATTACACCTCGGACAATGAGGTGAAGGCAGCTGTCAAGTCGGAAGAGTTTTTTAGAGACGGAATGAAAAAATTTGTTACACTTTGGTAGACATGTGTTTACCTTAACGGTAACTATGTTGAACAATAAATATATGATTTTGAAAATACTTTTTGCCCGATCTTGCTATTTGTTTTTGTTCGCGCTCTACAAGTATGTGTGCATTACTTTTCAGTCTACCAATCGAGTATGATTATTTTGTTATGAACCTGGACATAAGCAAGCAGGGTAACAGTTTTTTCCAGAATATTCTTCATTGCGTAAGGTGATAGGGCAATCGCGCTTTCAACATTTAAGGGCATGAACATATGA
Organism: Hetaerina titia; assembly: GCA_037158775.1. NCBI lineage: Eukaryota > Metazoa > Arthropoda > Insecta > Odonata > Calopterygidae > Hetaerina > Hetaerina titia. Next base: position 128,140,934 of record CM073768.1, read on the forward strand.
GGAGTAAATTTATGTTATTGTTTCATAATAACCATTTTTTAACGTCGTTTATTGAATGACGCTCGTGAACGAAGTTAATCTTTTTGTGAAATTTAAACGGAGAACTTCAACATAGTTATAAATGAATCGTGAACTGAATGACTTGTAAAAGTTAATTTCATCTGAGTGTGAACTTTGGCGTCTCAAAACGTTCACCTTAATTGCAAGGCCGTGAGAACTTTCTCTTGTCGAGGCAAAGCATGGGAGAGAGGAGGGCGGATAGTGATTTAGATGATCGAAAACTTCAATACATGAATATAAACTGGCAATGAGTTCATCCAAACTAAAATTTCTCCCATCTAGGACAATAGACCGGGATTTGTCAGAAGGAATATTAACTTAAATTCTTAGAATGAGTTGATTGGTTCCATGGATCATTTCCCCGTTGCCACAGTGAGCATATTTTAACACGTCCCAAGCGTCAAAGTTATGATTTACCGTTTGCGTATTTAATAATCTATTTTGAACCAATACCATATCTTTCTGTTGTGTGGAATCCGAGGTGTTTTGATTGGGGAACCCCAATTAAATCACCGCAAGTGTTGTTTTTCCTGTGGTGTGGTAGTAGTTCGTAAACTTGAGGAAACGTGTATGATGACCTTTCTCCGAAATTCATATCTTCACCAGAAATAGATTGCATCACTAACAGGAATTTCCTTTAAAATAGCAAAATATGGTGAATCTAGTTATACGTAAACAATGGCGTAGCGAGGCGATGCCTTGACGAATTTTTCACTCGTTTGTTTTTGTACCTAATACTATATTTTGATTATCCCCGACATGTTTCTAGAGGATTTGATTACTCGGTCATACCGTAGCAGGTAATGTTTATAAGGGATTTGAGGGATGGGGATGTGGTGAGGGAGTAGTGTGGTTTATGGTTTCCGGTATGTCGTTACAGTGTGTTCGTCATTCGTCATGCGTATTGCCAGAGGAGCTTCTTGCCGATGTTTCCGAGGGAAGATTCGATTCGGTGAACGGCTGCTTTGATGTTATGTAATACTGGATCGAGGTGGAGGTACTCTCTTATGCCCTTGTTCTTGAACCATGTTGATCCAGCCAGCTACCTCACTATTTTATTTTCGGCCGATTGGATCCGATTTTGAGTGGAATTTTACCGCATGGGCCCAAGCGGGGGAGTCATAGGAGAAGAAGGGGTGTATCACGGAGGCGTGCAGAATGAATCTTAGGGACAGGGCCTCCTCGACGAAGTAGGGGAGTATAAGGCGGACGCAACTTCCCAAATGTGTCTGACGTGTGAAGCTCAGATTAGTCTGTTATCGAAGGTGACGCCGAGGAATGTTACAGTCTGCGGCTTCGGGATGCCCTCCGTTCCGAATAGCAATGCAGGGCCTTCGCCTGCCTTTGGTCGGTGGGGGAAGGTGACATTGTCTCACTTCCGTGGGTTCACATTCAGCTTCCAGCCTCAAAGCCCAGTCCTTTAGGCTGTCGGACTGACTTTGGAGGGTGTCACCAACTTTGTTCGGGTCAGGGCTGTGGGCCAGTAACGTCATCTCGTATGCACACCGAAAGCTCTCGGTATTGGAGGAGAAATGAATGTCGTTCATGAAGAGAGTCGGGGAGGGAATGACTCCTTGTGGGACACCGGAGGATATGGAACAGTATTTTAGAGGAGCAGGATTTTTGGTGGGCGAAAAAGGTTCGGTCTCTGGTGGAGCATTGGGTAATCTTGAGGATATAGGTGGGGAGGGAGAATTTTTGTGCTTTGTGGACCAGGCCCAAGGTCCATACCTGGTCGAGGCGTAGTGAGGCCTACCGATGGCAGGGGACATTAAGTTAGCCTTACGTACACTTAGATTAATAATCTTACGAAATTCTGAGGGGGTACAAATACGAATTACGGCTTCATCGCAATTTTGATGGAGTACCATCTCTTAACGTCATTATATACTCGTACTTTTAGGAGATGAAGTGTTGGACAAACTTGCCTCAGGAGCCATTACAGCAAATAAAACCGTTTATCACCGCTGGCATAAAGGTATGAACCATCCGAGAAAATGCTCACTTTTCAAATATTTATCTTTTTTTGTAGTTTAAGAAAGACATTCATCCTATGCCCATTCCGCAATCTTCTGTGTAAATTTCTTTTCGTGCAATCTCTTAACCTATTTTACAATATGAAATACCTTGATGTTAACATTCACCTAGTCCTAATGGGTTGTCTACTACACACTGAATTACTGGAGAATTTTTATCGATCCTATGAATTGTACTTTCTAATCGATCAATTAGCCCTAAATTTTTTTCATTTTAAATGGAAATCAAGCATTGAGTTCCAAGCTACAAATCAGACCCTTCATGCGTATACCACTTATATCTGAAATCAACTATTGGTAAATGTCTCTATTCAAACATACCCAAACTCATTCCAAGAAACTGAGGGAGATAGCGCGACAGTGACTTTTTGACGGAGTCATCCGCTAATGTGCATTACAATACAACAATTTCAGAGTGTAATACCAAAACTCTTTCATTCTTCATTAGTTAATGAAATATTCCCTCTTTAAAAAAATATAATTGGACAAATATTTCTGAGCGGTGGATTTTCTCTCTGGTTATTTAGCAACTACTAACCTTGTTGTTTATCATGATTATTAAACATCTGCCATTGAATCAAGTCAAGAGGTTGACTCCATTAACACATACATTACTATTGCATTTGATAAGTGACACTCTCGTATGTTAGTTGGAAATTATTTCGTCGATCAGCTCACTCGCATTCTTTTTCAGCACATTTGGTGTTGGTAACACAGGGTACTTGGTAATGGTGGGGCCATTATTATTTTTTATTTTCTTCGATGATGTTACTCATACATTTAATGGAATTTGATGGTATAGTTATTGATTTATTGTAGGCAGACGACCTTGAAATATGTTATCAGCGTGATTGCTCAGTCAGTAAAAACCCGTCATCTGTAAAATTTGGGTATTACCCTTTTCCTTAAATTCGGGAATAAATAGGGAAAGGGGCCGTATTTTTGCAATTAGTCGGTAATTCGATATTTAAATAGGGATCATAATGTGGGAATTATTGGCGAGAACGATTTTTATTTTAATTGTGAGATCAGTTCGTGGCTAGGCGTGGGTCATCCAACATGCGTGCATGGTATGGCAAAAACCGAAACCATCACCCTATGGCTCAATATTATGGCGAACGTGAACTAAGGAGAAATCTTCAAGAGGGATTATTTAACGAGGGTAGGATGATAATGTATTTCAAATGTTTATTCCAGTCCTTGAAAAATGTTAACGTCACCTATGACGACACACCTAATTTACGAGTTAACATTCAGTCGAATACACGAGCTACGCGATGAAAGGGGGCAAATAAAACGGAGTCGGATTTATTACGCTTTAAATTTGTGATCATTACGAGGTCAGAGGTCTCTCATCGTAAAAAAACGCGATGTGTTATTGACTCGCATTGCGTCATTGTGGTATCACCTAATAAATTTCAGAGATATTGTAATTTTTTTACGCTCCACTGAAACCATTACTTGAGATTCCGACTCTCTGAAACATTTCAAAAAGTTGTTTGTTTGGATTTCAAATTTGGCCCAGGGGATGTGGCTGGGGTCATGAATTATTTAGGACCTAATCCATTGGCGATACCGGTATTATTTCGATTTTAACCTACATAAATAATTTCTACGCAAATGTTAACAATTGAATGTCAACACTGAGAGGGATTTTACGCCTCCCCTTCATTCTTATTAACGGAATTATGATTAAAATATTGGGAGAGAGCGTTTTATTTGTTTTATGGCATTAATATTAATAATAAAAACGCTTTTATCCAGGAAATTTAACCCCTCTCGCACTGAATATGTAGTACATATAATCAGTTCGAATAAGGTTTTATTACTAGCTCAGAAATTATTTTAGGGACAGTAGGAGTAATATTTTATAGATAGCATAAAGAAGTGCGGACCCTCCCTTCACTTATTAGGACATGGTCCGCTCCCCGTAGAGGATAGTGTATCTAAATTTGTTTTTGAATACGGATTCGTATGTTTACCATTCCGCTTTCGGCTGTTTGGAAAAACTTGAAATAAAGAACATGCCCTCTCGGTTTTTCTTATGATAATCGCTATACCTTTCTTTGAGGCAGTTCACCTTGGAGAATGGATCGCAACTGAGAGAGTAAGTATCCTCTGGTTAACAAGTACTCAAGTATGGTTCTTCCACCAACTCTTTGATAACGCCACGGAAATCTAATATCGGTAAACTAAATGTATATAAGGCAAAAAAATCTTTAAATTATTCATGGCCGATCGAGGTTCTCAGTTAACTTCCAGCATATCGGAATGGCCGTTCAACAGCAATTTAGGTGGACTCTGAGAACAGTAGTTGCTAAGCCAATTGCGTACCATACGTCTCCACGGAAACAATTCTGCAGTACTTTTCAAAACATCTGTTAGGATGAGATGATGACTATTGAAGAGATTTTGGATGCTACGTACAATGTTGACGACTAAATCCTCAATTTTTAATCTGTATTTTTCGAATCACACTGAATCTCATTAAAATATTTTAATAAAATTGTATCCATGACTTTGATAGAACCTGGGTACTTCCCATATAAATCCGTCGCGATATCTATTTAGCTACTGCGTGCTCTATAAGTAGTGAATTAATAAAGCGCGATGCTTTGTTTTTGCTCATTTCCATCTCTAATGTTACTTAAACTCCAATCTGGATTCCATATAAGACAATTATTAAGTGCTAGGTTGCCGCCATGTCATACACGTTGATACACAGTTAACTCAAAATACCCAAATTTTAGTATAAAATTGTGCATTACTCACAGGAAGCAAGTGTGTGTGTGAACACACGATATTACGTTATCCGCACTCGGGCAACATCCCGAAAACCACCGTAATGGTGTGTGACAGGAGGTGCGAGGACACAAGTTATGAAAAAGGAGAGGAAGAAGTGCGTGAAGGGGAAATGTGTACGTCTTATAGTGTTAATTTTATCCACTCTGCTCAGTCACGACATGTTTATTATTAGGTAATCTACCGGTTAAGGTAGGTTTTTGGATGGACACAACTATCAAATAAACATTTCATAACTCCAAACAAAACCCAATCCAGCAACCTAATCTACATTAGTTCCCTCTTCATCTCTGTGTACTTCTTTCCTCCCTTTATCCCGTCCAACATCCCTATCCTGTTCCTGCCCTTACCTCGCTTGCCCAACATTCTCCCCTCTATACACGACATGTGCAAGTGAAAAAATAATTCTGGAATTTATCTGTTCGACGGTATATACGTATACCAACGGTATACCAAATCGTTTGACTACTGTTATACCTTATAATGACGGACTTAAATTGTAGTATTCTCTAAGTCGCTCGTGAAATTCTCTATCGACAACTTTGTAATAAGTTTAATCCAGTGATCAAATAAGAATAATAAAAATGAACACGTGAAAAAATGAAAATTCATTTAAAATTACCTGATCTACTGATAACAAGTAACAGAGACTAATAAGGTTTAGTTCAGCTGAGCTGATCGTCCTATACATACAACTCATAAACGATACTTTGGTCAACAAAGTGATTAAACGTAATTTACTGTCACATTACCAATTGGAATACCCGGACTAAACAGTACTTGGCTAATAATACCAAATATGTTATTATTCGTGTACCGCGCACATACACTGCATGTGTTTCTCCATTCTGGTCACTTGTAATGGTGAAATCTAAATGTGCAAGAATATGGTCTGTTCTTTTAAAATTGTATTTAAGTAATTCTAGACTCCCACGACGAGTATGTTTTACGTGTCACCCGCAGTTCATAGTGTCACAAAGTTTTCGTCCTACTCTCGTTTCGATGAATTTTTAGAAGAGCATATGATAACTGCGGATCGCCTTTGGCCCTCTCTCCCTCAGCCATGGCACTGAACCAAATGTGGAACAGGGTGGCACTTTGAACCTCTTTACTTCCTGCACCACTGGACCTTCTAAGATTAAACGCTGGAGGGTATCAGCGTTTAGTCTTCGGAAGAAGACGTCCTCAATCAACATTTAATTGTTCTTACCATAACTCGATATAGGGAACACGGGCAATCTCAGTCAATGTCGGCATCTAAATTGGAGCACATAGTTTTTTCTTCCATTGAACATTTCGCCCTAATCTTCGAGTCCTTTTCGTGGTGCGCTATCCGCCGAACACGGTCCCGGTCAGGAGATGCCTCTGAGATTCAATGTTTCGTGTGATGATTTTTTTCTGAGATTAGTTTACTTAGCGATTACACCATAACTTGCCGTAGCATCTTAAAACAAGCGAAATATGTACCTGTACTGCTCTTCACCATCTTTAATCTTCGAGAATAAGTTGGTGTGCCACAATGAATGCAGGCTAATTGTTAAAGGAATCGTTGTGATAGACTATGCTCGTACCACGTCTTACTTAAGGAAGAACGATCTTCAGGAACAAGGTTTGAAAGGAAAGGCGATCCTTTTTCTTTTCTGGACCTGGCGCACAATTTTCAAAGGGAATGAAATGTTGGGATCCAAAACCTCCATAGTACGGGAAGGGGGCACATTTTAACCCTTCCAGTAGGGTCCAAAAGGTTAAAATCTTAAGGTTTCTTCTCTTCGTGCAATCTCTTAGCCGTTTCTACTTTACACCGATTCTTTCTCCCGAATGAGAGATTCATGAAATTGAGAAAATGCTATCGGTGGGAGATGAGGTGGAGTATGGGAAAGGCGGTCAAGAGACTCCTCGGGCCCACATCAATAGTTTAGTCTACCTTGTTTTACTCCCTCTATCGACTGATTCAGTTGAAAACATGTGGTTAGTACGGCAAGTAAATCTTCTCATTATCTTGAAAGAAATGATACTGTTTTCCTCTCGATATTTACAAGTGATGTGTCCCGGTTCCGTGAGTCACTGCGGATAGTTAAAAATGTTTCCCTAGTGTTTTTGACTTGTAGGGGCTGAATTAATGAGTGCGTATCATTGATGTAAAGTATCAATAGAATTTCGTGACTGTGTACGTCGCATTCCAGAAGGAAGGTGTTTGCGCCTTCCGTTAGAGTCACTTCAGACGGACATATGAATTATACTAATGAGAGAAATTGGAATGTGAGATCAGCTCATATCACTGGAGCTGTATTGGACGTCGTCGGAAATCACTGCCAGTTAATCTTTCGCCGTCCTATCGGAGACACTTACGGCTGTCACTCGCCGGCGTTGCCTCATCGGCCGTGGATTACCTAGAGATTGGAGAGCCAGTGCTAATACCCACTATTTGCCCACTTGCCCTTCGACCTTCATACCTTCAAAGGCCTTGAAAAATCCCAAATCGTATCCCAGCGGCTTCAAAGTGCGGCATGGACGCAAATTTTACACTGATAACGTTTTTATGAATCGATTTATAGAGCTATCATCGATTAAAATAGTGACATTAAAGCAAATAACATTCCACCCTTAGCCGTTTTGGGGTTTAATTTATTATTTCCTTGATGCTCTACTGATGTCGCGGTAAGATATTTTTATGTCGCTTTCTTTCCGAGAGATTGTTCTGCGTGACTTCAACAAGACAATGTTCATCCATGGTGCTGTGTGAAGCAGCATTGCACCAGTAGGCATGCAGATCGGGAGATACTCGAGGGAACCAAAACCCATCGTCGTTCGTCGACGATTTGCTCATTAGTGTGTGCTTAAGGGTACCTTCTCATTCTGAACATCCCTATAAATTTCTTACCCACATCCTTATAATATAACGAATATCTACTTGGGAGTCCAACAGAAAATGTGTTCAACCAAGCGTCTGAAACAATTCTGTAGCATTTCAGGAAGGCTTAAGAAAACTTCAAAACTCTTTCCACGATTTCTTAGACTCTTAAAATTCTCTTACGTTTGCCGAGTACATCTGACATTAATCACGAGCGTTCATTTGATCATGAAAAACCTATTTTCCATATTAAATTCTTCGATCCTAAGTTGGTTTGCTCACCTCGTATCAAGTCCAAAGGCATTTGATGATATTCAATGAACAGAATAAAATGAATCAGAATAGAGGTGGCATGTTTACTTAACCGGTAATTAATACTAATTAAGTTTGTACCAAATTTATTATATTATGGTAAACCATAATTCAAATGTTTGATTTTTCATTTGAATACGCTGGATGTTTGGATGTGCGCTCGTCGATATCTTTACCAGCTTCGATTATATTTTTGTTTCGTCGTGTAGGGCGGAATTACAACCATTATGATTGTTGCTTTGTCCGTCGCCACGAGTTATGGTTTACTTATCATCTTCTCCAGGCAAGTAGCTTCTAAATCGCTCCTTCTGCGGTAAGCACTCTCTCCAATGGATTTAACATTAAAATTATTGTCCTTTGCACCCTTAGGTAATATCAGACCGGTACCGATAAGTATTTCTCTCTGCCCTTCTTCCACTCGTTAAAATCCCACCTACCACGAGAAGTTATTTAGAGCAAGTAATTTATTTCAATTAAAGAGTTGGAAAAGCCACATTCACCCGTGGCAATTGTGTTTAGATTGTTGTAACAGCTCATCAACAACAGTTCTTTGTACAAAAAAGGGGAATATTGAAACAAAAAATATAAATTTGATTGCCATACGGAAATAGTTCTTACGTCAGTCTTAGTTTCAGTCTGAGTAGATCTTAGTAGTCTGAGTAGTCTTCCCGCCTGTTATCCCAGTGACAGAAGAGGCAAAAAGATACGAGGGCTTGAAAATAATAATACTTTGAGTGTAAATATACCTGCATGAAGGCCTGAATGAGACGTCAGTTGTATGGTCAAAGGCCAGTAATATTTACTAGAGTTATTTTCAACGACCAACAATGGTGAAGAATTAAGAGAAAAAGGAGTGATGTGAGGGAAAATTATGAATAAGTGACAAAATCCCTATTTACTCATCGAGAAATGAGGCGGTAAATCATCAATTAACTTTCCACGACAGAACGGATTAACAAGTTAACTGGAAATAGTCTGCTGACAATGACACATCCAAGGGCTTGTTTCTCCACGAGATCGAAAATATTTATTTTTAATCCATTGACTACGATAACGGGACGCTATAATTATTCTAATTGAGCATGTGATTCAATCTTAATTAATCAATGCGGAAATTTAGTGTAGTGATAATCATTCGCCTTTGACTGGGATACACGCCAGCGGATGGCCTCGTTTGCAGTTTTTTAACTAATTTAATTTAATTCAATGTTATTTCAATGCATTGAAATTTATTGTGTTCAGTTGTTCATTGTATTTAGTTCAATATTTAGTCAATTTTACTAAAATGTAAAATCAACAATAATTTTTTACCGTATTGGTTTCCATTAAGTGTTGGTTTTCTGACACCGATGGCCACCCGCTCGAGTGGCAAGTCGAGGGGTATTAACCTGATCGTAGGGAGTCGTATACGTAAGACCAGATGTCAATGGGATTATGTGGCAGCGGCTGGCACAGCCTCAGTCAGCTCAAGCTATCAGTCGCCGACCGTGAATTAACGCCACGCTCACTTAAGCATTTCCTTCCCCCGCCTAGACATGTCGTCACCCGCCTCCATGAAAGAATCATCACGCTGAAATTAACGCACGATTAAATTTATTAGGGTGGTGTGGCAACTCTGGGGTATAGTGTTCGGCTGCTGCGAGTCTCTTGTTTTAACACGAATGATGACTGGATTCACCGAAAGGAACCCGAGCGGCATGGTTTTCTGGTAATCGGAACTTTATGGGTAACCAGATGCGACACAGGGAAAGTTGATGTCCCATACCCTTTTGGAGTGTTGTTTAAATAATTTTTTTTTAATTTTCATCAATTTAGCCAGCCCTAGTGCACGAAGTAAGCTGCTTATGTAGCTTTCAACTGTCAATGTAACTTTCAGGTTGAAGACTGCAATTTTAACAATTAATGATTTATTTGTCGAAATGCATTAGAATTAGTACATTAGAGTATTTATTGATTTTAACGATGGTGTGTAAACTCTTTCGATTAGGTCAACGAGATACTCTATCAATATTTCGGACATCAGTGTACTTTTGCGTTGTACTCGAAAGGTTCCATGACCTATATACTTCAGCGTAGCTATATTGCATCAGTAAATTTAATCCGTGGCCGTTTATCATGTCTGGCAACGTCACATTGATGTCACAGAGGGTATCGTAATAATGTTTTGGACCCCCCTTGAGCACTTGAACTGCCAAAACCATGCCGATTACACAATATTTATCTTAATAACGACTTATTTCTTGCTTTAATTTTTATGGGTATGGGTCTTGACAGTGGGCGTTGCATTTTCAGTCCTTGCTTCTGATTTTTGATGAAAGATGAATCTCTTCTCCCCTCACACTTCTCACGCCTCGTTAACGGAAACATGTGGCGACAACATAAAGAAAAAGTAAGTACTGGAAGGATAGCCGATGGAATAATTGAGTGTTACATATACCTACGCCGCTGGTTAAGGGTAGTGTTAAGTCATTTTACTGCCACGTAATCAGTCTTTTTTAAACAAAATAAACTCGGCTTTCCTATTGTGAAATGTGGCAAGTGTGTTATGCTCAATTTGTACCCTTCTGAATTGTTCTTTCCAGTGTCGAAAACATTTATTTGGAGGTAACCTTTATTGTTAGACCTTTAACGATTTCAGTCAGTGCATTTATGTTCTTAATCCGGCGGGTCAATTTTGTACTCTAGACGCGCCCTTTCAAAGGTCCTGATCACATTTGGCATCATTTACTCTCTGATGCAGTGTTTGCTTTTTAGAAAATATTCGCAATGCATGACTCATGCACACACTACGATTTTTTAAAAGCCAGTGTTAATTTACATTCTATATAACATTTATTTTCAAAGTGTTCCAAATGAAAATAGACAGAGAGAGTGCTTTGTCTCGAAGATGGCCGTGGATTAGAAACATTTTGAGATGACGGTATGGAGAAGGACGGAGGAATTAAATGAGCTGAGACAAAGACGAGAAAAGCGTCGTTGGAGGAAATTCAAAGGAGGGACAAATGGAATGGATGATGGAGATGCTGAGAATTAATGGGACATTGAAGGCAGGTAATGTGCGGATGAATTATTATAGAAAAATGGATAGCCAGGCATGGCCATTTTGGATGACATCAAAGGGGTAGAGAGTGTAAGGAGATGAATAATAAAATTGTATCAAAAAAGGAATACGTAATTCTGTGCATTGGCGGTTCAAAAATCCACGGCATACGATATTGTAATAGCTTTCAGGAAGTATCCAAATCCGATATAAAATCGTTAGATTGCCTTTAATAATATTTGCCAATAACGGTGGTTAAAGTCTCGGTGTTACACGTTAATAGACACTTTTTTGGTGCATTTAATTTCGAAAAAAAATTTCAAAATGTGACGACTTCCACTCGCCTACCGTCATATTAAATATTAGTGAGAATGTATCACCAAAATTGAGACGCGATGGCTTATTTTAAATCAACAATATGACCCGTATCGTGCCTTATAAACATATGTGAATGTAAATCCCATAAGTTTTATGCACGGTAAGAGTTATTTTGGGACAATTTATATTCAATAATTATTAAAAATGAAATCTCTTAGATACGAGTGTATTCACTAACTTCGCACGAACATTTACCACGATTACTGTAAGAGTAAATGATCGACGATTCAAAGAAATATATTTCTATCTGATGTGAACGCCTTGTAATAATATCATTATTCAATTTTTTATTGTGTCACATCAATACTATATTACAAATTGACGACCAGTATTATATTAGTTCTTCGGCAGGCGTAATCATAAATTTCGATTCTAGTGGATTAAAATACTTCAGAATGTCAAGCATTAGAGAAAAACATGTATTTGATTACAACAAAATCACAAGCTTTAAATACATATAGACATTCGCTATTCGAAGTATTTATTCAGGTGGGGTCTGCACAAGGTGCAGGCTCGAATAAATATTTCTGGCCTAAATTACGGCGGAATTAGTGATCATCTAAAATTTTGTCTTCGATAACTCATTCAATCAAATTATTAGGTTCGAATTTTAGTCAATTTAGAGTGATTAATGCATTCCCTTTTATATGATGAACCGATTTTTGAAAACTAAATACGTCTCGTCAAAACAAAAAAAAAATTCTGTGGAAGGACATTCGTCTTCTCACCGTTAATATAGTATTACCTTGAAATGTACACGTATGCTAGATTTTTAGTGAGCACTACCTTTTTACATTCTCTACTTGCTCTGAGGTTACGCTACGACTACTGAGCGTGGCGCCCGTCAGCTGACGCCACGGCACGATGGCACCGACGTTATCACCGACGCTACGGTGATGATAGGAGCAACCCGGTTCTGTTCAGGGCTGCTCGAATTGCTTGAGCGGTTCGGCAAAACGGAACGTTTTTTCAAAATTTTCAATTTAAACGTTTTAAATTCCGAAATCCCTTCGCGTTGAGGATTGGAGAGTCCACTGCCCGTCTCGTTTATGATTCGAAGTGAGTGCACTGCAAGATCTTTTTATTTCTTTCCCTCCGCATTCCCTCATATCCACGTGAGGCTATTATCCCCTTCACCTCTCATTTGATCCGTCCTTGGACTCCGATCAGGAGCGCCCTTGCTCCAGCGTCTGCGCTCTCGCACGTGTGCCATTCCGGAAGGGAAATACATCGATGGACACTCACGTTCTGAAGTGTATCTCCGTCCATTGGCATTCGCGGACACTCACTCATTCTATCTCACTCTCCTCCGAAACGTCGGGATACGGTCCCATGAACTACTTCCGGCGAACGGAGACTGCACACCTCCCTCCTCCGACCTTTTCTCCGTTTTGAGAAATTACTCCGTGTGCGTTTGCTGTCGGCGTAGGTAACGTTAAGCTCCTCCCGTGTGGTAAAATTGAAACAGTAAAAGATACCTATCACCCTAAATATTCTTTTGCGTCGTGCGCGATTGGATCGACGAAATCGTAACGCCGTTGTTGATGTGTTTTCTCTCGAAAGACAGTTCAATCTGGAAATGATTGTTTTTTTTTAACCCTTCGACTTATGGTTTGAATTCGAAGGGGAAATCGTATCTGTAAGGATCCACTTGTACATTTGTTCTGCAGCCGGAGATAAGCCACCCACACAAAGCACCTCGTACCGTGCGCTACTGGGGGGGTCGTTGAGCTAGATCGCTGACGAAATGATGTCCCCTTTGGACTTCAAATACTGTTTAATATACTTGAACTCAAGCTTAAAGCGCAGTATGCTGGCCGTTGGAATTCGCTCTTTCGTAACTCCTTCCCATACCACTCCCATCTATAATAGATATTGATGACGGAGTCAAACGCTCTGAAATTTCAAGGACCACTTTATACGCAGTGCCTAATTTTCCGTTAGCCGTTGGGTAAGGAAATTGACTGCTTCCTGCATTTTTTATTCCGTATAAACCCAATCTAGAATTTAAAATATTTCATTGTGAATGCATAAGCGGGCGATAAGAAAACCTCTGAAGAGGTCTTATCTAATTTCATGAACGATATCTCTAGAAGAAAGCCTATTGTGGGACACTCACCGATAACGAGGCTTAGCAGTGGATTTGGCAATGGAGGAATTGTCTAATCATGTTGATCATGATGATTTGGATACAACGGGACTCATGCATTAGTTAAAATAGTATATCTGAGTTCCAAAATCTTTTAAGTTTCCACCGTGCTACGAAAGTGTCTTCGATGATTTTTTGCTGCTTTTCTCTTGCAATTTTTTAATAGCCTTTAGCAAAATATCAACATGTATTCTCGTTATATTCTGTATGTGCGAAATGAAACTCGTTCCCACTCTCTCATGGCTATCTGATCCCTAAGACTGTGATACTACAACTCCCCAATATGCCGGGAGAAGGATAAGGGCGCATGAGAATGAGGACTTTTTGAAAAGATAAATCAAAAGGTTGTGAAGTCTAGTCGTTGTTGCTCTTAATGTAAAAGGGTAATTTCAGAATACCCTGGTTTATCAACACAGGGAAAAGTCTCTACTCTTGTTTCTCGCAGAAACATTGTTACTGAGAGATGGACGTTTTAATTTGTTTCGGCGTACCTCACCAAGATAAAATTATCTAGCGCAAAGGAGAACGAGAATATTGAATAAAATACTTCGATTTTGCGAGCCTCTCGAAAATTCTTTCTTGCTGTACGATCGGTTTTTATCTCATAGGTGACATGTTCAGGTACAAAGATATTACAGGATGTGTGTGTATATATATATCTGTGGGTGTACACATTTACATATGTATGTATGTATATAAACATATATATTTATGAGAAGAATGTAGAAGGTGAAGTGGACCGAAAGGAAAACAAATGAGGAAGTACTGGAGATAGTGGGTGAGGAGAGGGGTTTGTTGAGAGAAATTCTATGGAAGCAGGAAAAATGGATGAAAGGCGTATTGAGCGGTAGTGGGATGTTGAAGAGGGTAATAGAGGGGAGAATGTTAGGCAAACGAGAAAAGAGCAGGAACAGGATAGGGATGTTGGACGGGATGAAGGGAGGAAGGAAGTACACAAAGATGAAGAGGGACCTGATGGTGATTAGGTTGCTGGATTGGGTTTTGTTACAAAATATTTATTTATTGATAGTTGTGTCCATGCAAAAACCTACCTTAACCGGTAGATTACCTAATAATATATTTATGTATATATATATATATATATATATATATGTGTGTGTGTGTGTGTGTGTGTGTGTGTGTGTGGGTCGCGGTAGTCCAGGGGGTAGAACGTTGGACTACTGACCGGAAGGTCCCGGGTGCGATTCCCGGACAAGGCACTCTGGGCACCTGCAGCTCCACCCAAGCTAATTGATTTTTCGGGTACCAGATCTTCCTGGGAAACCATAACCGGCACAGGGAAAGGAACTGGCCCCCCTACCCTGATGTGTGAATATTCACACGCCGTCGGGCTTGGTACATGGGTGAGCTCTACCATCACCTACTAAACCGACCTTCGGGTTGATTACTGTGTTTATGGTTGTAATGTGTGTGTGTGTGTCGGGGGGGTCGTGGTGTTCAAGTGGGTAGAGAGTTGGACTACTGACCGGAGGGCCCGGGTTTGTTTCCTGGGCAAGTCACTCTGAGTACCTGCAGCTCCACCCTAGCTCTGTGATTTTTCGGGTACCAGATCTTCCTGGGAAAACATAACCGGCACAGGGAAAGGAACTGCCCTCCCTGCACTGATGTGTGAATTTCCCACCCTGGCGGGCTTAGTACTGGGTGAACTCTACCATCACCTACCAAACCGACCTTAGGGTTGATTACTGTGTTTATGGTTATATGTATATTGGTTATATGTATATTGGTATGGATATATGTATATTGGTGAAATTCAGGGAAGGAGAGGGTTCGGGGAGGGCAAGCGTTAAGGTGAGTTTACGTTCGACTTCCTCGCACTCTTTCCTTCCCTGAATTTCCCTGAAATATATTAAATTACACGTTCATGTAGTGTAAAAACTTTGCACCTTGAATGGCAGTGTGAAAATTGTCCAAAATAGTTTGGATGAAACCGTTTGTTCTCCAATAAATTTTTGTCGCCAAATCCACAAAGCTGTTTATTCGGTTTTAGAGACGAGACCTCACAATGTCTGAGTCTGAAACCTTTGAAAAAAGAGAACTTGATACATTTCGCATCTCTCCTGACGTGAAGTATTTTTGGGACACTCGCCTTTTTGTGCATGGATAATCTCTCCTTGTCAGATTTCAGGGCAAAAATTTCGATATATCTGCGCACTGCTAAACATAACTATGAGCACGAAAAATATATGAACTATCGACTTAATTAACAACGCTTGCACAATTAAAAATCGACGTTTCACATTCTTGATGGTCTTTACATTAAAGCATGATATACGAGGCGATACGCGGATGGAAAATAAAAAGCGGGCGCCAGGGCTACACTGTGTCACGAAAACCTTAGTACTACGAGATGGGGTCTCGTGCTGCAAAAGGTACTTAATAAATTCGCCCACTTCTCAGGACTGGACAGAGTCAACAGAAATAGACATTAATAGACAAAACTTCCTGCTTCGTGATTGGAATGAGAAAGCTGATTCACTCATTTCGAAAGGATACGTACATCTTACTGAGGATTAACGTTAGACTGGAGACGGAGAAGGGCTTTAATATGGACTGATGTGTTTCCCTTATTGTATTTTTGTTGGCGCAGGAACAATTCTCGTTCTTCGGCAGCACGATGTAGCAGGGAATAAGAATTTAGTATTCCAAAATAAAAGTATTAAAAGTACATTTTGGAACATTGGAACAGTGATGATAGCACTTTTTACACGACCTTGATTTTGAAGTGTGTCAATATTTGTCGGTAGCAACAGCAGTTATCAAAGGCTTTTTGTGCCGATAGAAATTTGCATCTTCGACATGACCTTTGCTGGTAGCAATAGGCTCGAAATACGAGTGCATATTTAGCGCGCTTTTTCATTCGAACTCCTCTCACTCATTGTGTGATTCAATTTACATTGTATGGTGATGGAATACAGAAGTAAGCTTTACTGAGTTATAAATTGGAATGAAATATATTGATCGGACTTTTATTATCCGTTAAGACTGGACGAAATCAGTCATCTCAACATTACCCCTCTCGATAGAGAATCCCTTCTGTATAATTTCTTAGCCGTTCGCATCATACGATACATAAATCTTGGGAAATTCAGTTATAATTCGCTACTAGAAGATATTGAAATCAGTGATTCCTCAACTATTGCACGCTTCCGTATTTAAAAGTATTCATCTATACTTACACGACACCCCGCAAGCCACCACAAGGGCGTGTGGCGGTGGGTGTTCGGACACCACCCGTAATCAGTTAATACAACCGGTCAATACGATTTGCGAGCTTAAAGATAGAGTTAAGAACACACATCGCTACTAATCGAACCCACATAATTGCTGTTTTTAGAGAAATTCCCATGCAATTAAAGTAAATGCATTACGTGAAACTCTCTGTTGGCTTTGATATCACTTAAATCTGCTGTTATTACATTTTCATCAGAGAAACGTATACTACCAACCTGCTTCTCATTGACTTTAATGCTTCTTGATGTTCGTTTCATTATTGCTATTACAACCTCTACGAACTGGTTAAACAAGTAAGGCAAGAGAGCCTTGTAATACTCTCCTCATTTACTTCCGTTCACTTCTAATACCCTGTTTTGGAATGTGTATACATTCAGAATCAGATGCCAGTCTTTCCAACGAGGTCCTATTTTCATCAAAACGTGATAGTAATTTCCAATCAGCCTTGTCGGATGCTTTATTTCAGAATATTATACATGTTTTCGTGTTTATTCCAACTTCCCTCTAACATTTGACGTATTACCTGTATCGCCTGTCTGGTTCTTCCTATTGCTTGAAAATAGTATACCTTTATCTAAACACCCTAAGTAACATGATTAATACTGTCCAAAATTTTCCTCACTCACTCCATCTACTCGGGAATAAAAGTGATCTGTGTTGTTTTTCGCCAGCTTCTTTTTTTCCTCGCTACTGTTTATATTATTATTCATAGTAAAATGTACTTCTAGTAAAAATTATGTACAGTCTTAATGAGTACGGCATAAACTTAAGTAATCAATTCCCAATGCATATTTAATACCCAGAGAAATAACGACGGTGATCAGCTGTAAGGAGGGTTTGATAACAGGTCCAATTCGATGCACGAAAGGAAATATTTCTCGTATTTAGAATAGGTGTATATTTTTATGGGGTTTTTATATGCATGCACGTATTTCATTTGAGTCAACAGGGAATGTTTTTCTTTTTACAGCTCATCCGATTTAAAATTCCTTGATGCAAAACCTCACTTCAAGTCCTCACTTGAGATCACTTTGAATAGGCGAAATGTCTTTGGTGTCTCTGAATCAGTCCTTTCCTAGAACATTGGTCATAATTAAGAGACACTCGAGGGTCGAAAGGGAGCGGCGTTGAAAGTAATTTGCAAGTCCATATTTCTCCTCTCCCTTCGCGTTCATGTCCCTAGCCTCTCTTCAAAGCACCTCTCGTAGTAAAAGTGCTTGCCGTCCTCTGCGGGCTCATTGCCGGGGTCGGCAGAACGAGGACCTCTACGGGTACCAAACAAAAAAATAACAAGGTAGAACGAAACCGTCTCGGAGACTGAAGGTCTTGCGGACTAGGTTCCATTTGTTTTCAACTTGAACTAGTTCAGATATTTCACTTCACCAAGGCGTTCCAAATACCACGTGTAAACACAGTCGCACACACGTTTTGGCCCAGACATGATTAGATCTGGCATACCGTCTAGAACCTTCAAGAGAGGCACATTCTTGATGTTAGAGATCGGTGACGACGGAGTAATCTGTATTTGTAATTTACCAGATGCCGGTGTCAACCTTCCAATGCTTTTATCAATTATTTATTTTAAAGAAAGAGAACGGCATGCCACCATTTTAATGAAACTGTTTCTACGACCTGGAATAAGCACGACTAATTTATTTGAAAGATGTCCCCTTATTCTCTGCTCATTCTATCCAATCTCCCTCTCACTCAATCATCCTTGAATGTGGACCTCCGTAGTGGCACTACATATATAGGGCACCGAATTAATAAAACTTGGAATTACTCGCTTACGATAACTCTCATTCAATCGGCGACTTTCTATGCACATCAGATCACCAACCCGGGAAAAAGTTATTCAGGGACCGTTGCACCTCGTAATTTTTTATTAAATCACTTCTTGGGGCTCGATCCGAGAGTCTGTGTCATCTTTGGTGTGAGACGCGAGTGGGCAGCTGAGTAATGAGGTAATGAGAGTGAGGAAGTCAATAGGGAACAGAAAAAAGTGACGAGAAATTCGGGCGTTCTCAGGATCGTTTTCAGAATGAATGTCTCCATGGTAGCTACCAACAATTTTCCATTCGACAGAGTTGCGCGGTACTTTTCTCTAAGAAAGCCAAATTGAAATCAAATACTGAAGTAAAACTAATTTCCTCTTCCTTGTACCTAAAACTCCTAATCCTAATCATGAGTTTACTCCCTCATACCTTTTTAGAAACTTCGGTTTGCGAACCGATGTGGTGTTTGGCGGAAAAATTGGGGAATCTGCCCCGAGTGAAATTAAAGAGAGGCATATACATTTTAAACCGATTAAAATGAGTTATAAAAACCTATCATCGGAAAAAAATTTGATACTTTTCAGTTGGATTTAATTCAGAATAAAATTCGTACTTTTTCCACATACTAACCGAAATATTTCTTCGCCAAATCGTCATTTTCACGGTGCATTACGAGATGTAAGCTTGTAATTTACCTTTGAAATGAAGATTTTGTGTGGTAATCGATATGAAAAAGTTGGAATATTACAGGATATTTTATTTTAGCAATGGGACGAATACTATTTCGCAAGGGTTAGCATGGGCGAATTAATTAGAGTAATCAGTATTTTTACCGCCGAAAACTAAAATATTCAAATTTTCGGCTTCTTACAATTTCTGTCCCGTTTCATATAATCCAACACACCGACGGAGCAATGGTATGCACGTCATCTCTTTGGGAAACGTCCTGTGTTGATAAACCCAAATGGATTTTTAAGGGCGTCCATTGATTCCCCCCTACGTCTTACCTACGCGCGGCCTCAGCATCTAGATTACGAGGCTGGAATCCCGAGGATATTTTCCTCATCAGACCAGGAGAAATACACGCGAGAAAAATTTGACACCCGTGATAATTAACTTTCGTTTAGGTGCACTGCTCCGCATCGGATCCCAATTGGGCCGCATGGTCGCAGTCGTTTACTAGCATGATGCCGAGCAATGTGGGGTGGGGAGCGGAGTGACTGCTCTGGGAAGGGGGGACGGGTCGCCGGACAGGGTTGAGAGAGAGGGAGAGTGGTTGGGCGGGTGGAGACCGGCCACCTTGAACTTCTTCCGCCGCTTCCCCAGAGCGTTCTAGAGAGGTGGGGGTGAATGTTAGGAAGGAGAGGTCGGCCGGAAGAAGAAAGTAATACGCACACGTCCAAGCGGGAAGTCGAGAGTGCGTTATGGTTTGGGGAAAAAAATTGAGTCTGCATTGACGCAGGAGGGAAAAATTGATCTCACTCTCCCGAAATGTTTCGCGTCACGGTGACGCCTCTCGCGTGGCGTGAAACGGACGCCTAAAGGGAACGAACGCTCTTCGCGAAAGAGTTTTGCCAAGGACGTAGACACCCTGGATATTACGAGGCTCGAAAGGCGTTGGAATATACGCCCCCTGCAAGTAGGTGCCGTAATTAGATGGCGAGAGAGCTTTGGCCTTGCGCTATTGTGTGCGCGGTCTCCCGTCTTGACACGGGAGTGAGTCGCGATGGGCTCTCTAGCCCGAGCCTGGGAGTCGGTTCCGGTTGTCAACCGGTTAACCGGACAGGGCTTTCATAGTTTGAGATGGGCATCCACCGTTCCGGCTCTTGGACACCTGCTCACCTCGAATTTATCGGAGTTAAGTTAGCTAATTGAGCATTCCTTCGATCCTTCCTACACCGATGGGTATAGGTATGTAGTGACGCATTGTATATCTATGTTGTTGCATCAGTGGAGGGAAACCAGCGAGGGAAACCACAATTGAAAATGATTCAACCTTAGCAACGTTTTCATTCGTCTTGAATAACTAATCTGAGAAACGCTAAACAGCGTTGTTTTCGTCGAGAACGACCTTAATTAGCCAATCTACGTACGGTTCATCGTGTGGTCATGGGATCTTACCAAAGACAACTGCACTAATGGTCGCTGGCTGTGGTGAAGTGGCGACAAACTACGTATCTAGGCCGAATGAGAAGGGAAAAAAATCAAATCACATGAATTCTGAGACCTGACGTGATGTTTGTAATGCTCTGTTTTAAACAT
The DNA here is from genome assembly GCA_037158775.1 of Hetaerina titia. Classification (NCBI taxonomy): domain Eukaryota; kingdom Metazoa; phylum Arthropoda; class Insecta; order Odonata; family Calopterygidae; genus Hetaerina; species Hetaerina titia. Next base: position 128,161,854 of record CM073768.1, read on the forward strand.
GTCGATCGGCGGTTTCGATTGCAGTACTCCAAAATGAATTGCTTTCCTTGGGATGACTATATAAATTATGGTGGTGATGTAGTAGGATATTAACCGAGGATGGAAATACGCCAGAGTGAAGTGAAGGAATGCCATCAAGAGCATTCACATCAACACTCCTGCATCCGAAGGAGAACGTAAAATATCGTTCAGGATATATGATCAATGGTAATCTATCGGAATAAAGTGGGGTTTGGAGAAATGCAGAGTTTAACCGCCGCTTAGATTCTAAGCCTCGCAAAACAACAACAAGAAGACAGTGCTGAGTAATGGTTTATTGTGAAGTGGGGTAATACGTTCAAAATATTAAAAGCTGAGATTTAAGAAATCCTGCTAGCAGTCAACTGACGGACGCTCAAATTCGTGACGGGCGTGCTTTCTCAATCGGCCGTGCCGGTAAGTAATTCCCATCGGAACGCCCCGTGTCCCATGCGAGGTTTACGAAAGGGGACTGTAATCCTCCCGTTCACCACTCGATTATCGCTCGCCAAGTATCGAAGGGGCGACCTTCAGCCCGCCGATCGCCGCAGCTGCCGAGACCTATTTGTGTTCCGGTTTTGTCTTCCCCGAGCCGAAGACGGATGGTATGGCCTCGGATGGTGGTGCAGCTGGGTAGAGCCGATTGCGTTCGAAAGTTTGTTAATGCTCCCCGTCATCGCCAAGAACTGGGGACCTTCATTTCTCGAGTTCAAGGTGGGCAGATTCCTTATCATCGGGGGGGTATGAAACCGAGGGAAATGATGTCTTTCCCGCTAGAGTCTGGGGGGTTGGCCCGAGTTCAAGAGACTAAAGTAGCGTGCGTACCCTATTTAGCGTGCGGACAAGGATGTGAAAATGAAAATCGTCTACATAAACAGCGGAATTTTTGTTTTTCTAGATAAAATCTAGTCGGTAACTTATTCAAGGTGATCTTAAAAGTCGACGCTAATTCGACTTTCCAAAGTCCGAGATAAGCAATGGAAAATTCGTAACTAAAATATTCATTCCTTGTTGATTATTTATCTATCTCTATTACATGCCCCGAGAATGCATTCATTTGTTTGGCCTCAGTCGCCATATCCGTCTCGCCGATAGTACCGATGACTGATGGGTATTTTAACTTCGTTTCTCTTTCCGGCGTTGATCGGCAGTAATCGGATCACGATCGTTTCACCTTCCAATCAAGTGAAACACACTTAGAGAAACGTCGTTGCTGTTACGTGTTGTGTTCCAGATTTAAGTAAATGGTTTCTTCTGTCCGCCGTTTGCTGCCAATCTCATACCATCACGAAGTAACGAATGCCGCAAAGTCATATGTGAAACGCGAATGAAATCGCAATGCTCCCCTTTTTCAGTCGTGTTGCAAAATGGAATAACTCTTCACAGTAGCCAGTGTATGTATATGTCTCATTTTAACAAATGATATTTACTAAACAAATTATATGGAGTTTATAAATGGAGTTTTATTGTTAAAGGAGTTTTTCAAACTGCGGTATCAGTTTGGAAATATGGGAATGCTAGCTTTTATTAATGATCGTTAACATTTTTCTGTGTTCTATGTCCTCAAAATCAACCTTGCATTCCTATACACTTTAGAGTTCTTGCTTGGAAGCTGAAAAAGGCTCCCCATTATTGTCCAATTTGCTGATATGAAGGTTAAAATAATATGCAGTATTGCCTTCGTTTTCGCCATTAATACTAAGGCCTATCGAGGTAATGTGGAGCTGAAAATTTACTGATACTTTTAAGTTATAATTATTTATTGCGTGATATTCATGTTGCACACAGTATGGTTAAGTTCAATCGCTAAATGGCGTAAGGTAAGATGACATAACATAAAATAATTATTTAGCTTATGGTAAAATTTATCGAAAATGTACAGTACAGACCTACCTCTTTTACATTATTTCTTCGTTTACTTATCTCATGCCTGCGTATTAATTTTAATTTTAGAACCTATTTATTGCCGCGGTGAACGTTATAGAACTCGACACCGCGATTAATGGATTAGACGCAAACACAGAAGCACAATTATTTTTATTATTGAACTGAAGGACACTGGGCAAAATATTGGCAGGAAAATATGCACTATGAGAAACATTAAATTCAAAAATGTGCTCCTACATTTTGAAATACCACATTTGCCTTATATTTATTATACGTCATGATTAAGATGAAATATTACATTTTTTTAAAGTTTAAAAAGTATTTAAATGAACATATTTTGATTTAACATTTTGTTGCATCTAGCCCTTCACGCAATGTTAGGTGTGATTAAGGCAACTTTTTGGGTCAGATTTTGAATCGTTTGGGCAGAACCATTTGATGTTATTAAAGGAATGGGTTGTTAAATGAATGCTTTCGATGGAATTTTACAAAAATCCATTCCAATAAAGAAAAATTCCTAGGGATATAAATGGGAACGGCTGTGCTTCATTGAATTGTTATTCGCGGAGGCACATTGCACATTATTTAAGACATGACTGTTACATACATTTTAAATTAGTGTGCATCAGAGTTTAGTTTGTTTGTTCTTAAACATGTTCCTGTTGCAGGATGTTAGTACGCCAAATTGATTTGGCCCACGCGTATTCTGATCGTTGGGAACCAAGGAACGAGTCTTCAAGAAAATTAAGAATGTTTTAAGAGGACTAAGATAGGTATTTTCGTTCATATTTCGCTCTAATTGCATCTTCGTGTTGCCGCTTGCATGTTCTTAAGCAACCTGTTACGCTTTCAATGTCCTTGCTTTGCCTAATGCCAGGACTTTGCTCCTTGTCGGGGCTGTCGTGCATGATCGAATTTCGCTTGAAAAATGGAAAATAATGTACAGGGATTAAACGGTCAATTGGTTCGAAATCGTGTAATTGGTAACATGATGTAATATATAATTGTCTGCCTTATTGAACGAACGACGAACAGCTTCTCGTTGAGGCCACGTTTTTGCACGTTGAGTAGGATTTCTTAGTGGACCTTGAGAAAAACTATTAATTTTTTAGGTTTGAATAAAATAAAATGCGTTCACGGTGAAATTCAAGGATTTGAATACTGAGTGTTAATTACTATTCTGAAGAACTGTGAATATTGGCTCGCTTCCATTTCCTTCATTTTCGTTTCGCCTCCACGTGTCCAATTTACCCTACGTTAAGCGCAGAATGAAATTATAGTATATAAAACGAAACAACAAATTACACTCTCCGCCCCTTGCGAAGCATGGAGTAGCATTCAAAGTTGCTCTCATCGTTTCAAATGGTATATTTTGACATTAAATTTGCGGTGGATTTTGGAAGATAGTTAACGCCGAAAAAGTGCAAAGTCAACATCGAGCGTGTTTTCCACGCGAGGAGACGCTTCACAGTTGGCCACTGGATATTTTTAACTCGATACATTTTCCGAGCCACTCGAAGAGAGAGATGGCCTTGGTATTAACATTGCGGCTCTACCGAGGCGCCCTCGGCCCCGCATTCTCCTTCCCTCCACAAGCGCCGGCGGCCGGCCATCGCGGTTTAGTAACAAATCCGGGGTTGGCGTGGCGCTGGGAATTTCGGGAGACTTAATCCTCTTCGTCAGTATGCTTGCGTACATCCCGATACGTGCAGTGAATTGCCGCATATTCGGAGCAACCACGCCAGCGACGCCGAGAGACGAGTGACGGTCGAGTCGATCGAACGTGGACTCGAAAACGATTTCCAAAAGCAGCCGAATCGAAGCAAAAATCCCCGACTGATGAGCGACCGATTCTCGAATTTCTCCGCGGAAATTTCCGCATCGGACGTCCGTACTCGACATTCGGAAGAGATTGGATGTGTGCGTGGGTGGGGAAATTCTACTCCGCCGTCTCTAACCCTTTTCCCCGCCCCATCGTCCGATAGCTTCGTGGGGTGGAAGAGGGGTGTGCCGCACTCCCACTACTCTCCATTGTCCAACTCCCCCTCCCCCGAGGGAGGATCAATCCCGAGTCGATGAGACGCCAATGTCACCGGGAGAGGTCGTGGCCGTAATCTCTGGCGAGGCGGCTTGTGGGCCAACGGAGGGGCTGTCCTGACAAAGGGGTCACGGGAGTCCGAGGTATCGCCCTGACGCGAGAGTGGGAGGAGATTAGTAGGAGAGATTAAGGCTCGGACAGATTGGGGTACAGTAGATATGGAGGGGATCAGAGGTGATGGTGCTATGAGCGCTCTTACGAAACCGCAGAGATTTTGTTAGGTACGGATGAACGTAATATAAAAGCGGACTATAGTAGCTCGCCTTTTTTCTCTCACCGAATTATCTGAATGTCATTCAGTACTATTTGGACTACATCAAAATAATGTATTTGACTGTTATTTTTATCATATTCACAGGTTGACGTCTATCGATCAAAAAGACGAGTTGTGGAATTTTCGTTAGTACTTGTCTATTTTGATGGTAAGAAGAAAAGAAAATTTTCATCACTGCTGTTGACTCGGGATGTTTTCTATTTATCAAATTCTTTAGTTTTTTCATGGAAAGGTTTCTTTTGCATATTGATAGTTCACAATGCAAAATATGTGTTTGAAAGGACGTGACACCGATCCTTTCCTGGAACTCCAGCGATACATAGCATTTTGGTATAATTACACTTTGTAAAGCACAAAATTTTTTTGGGGTCATAAATTGGCATCACCCTTGAAAACGGCAAGTGGGACAGGAAAATAATTCGGCGTTCTTCTCTTGAAATTATGAATTTCACACGCTCTGTGTCCACGGACGAGGCGAGCCCAATCCCCTTCCAGCTATCTATTTAATAAAAAAGTGAACGTTCATTCAAAAGAGTGTTATGATTGGATTAGTCGATAAAAAGAATCGAGCACATTGAACGCCAGTGCCGCCAAGAGCTGTCACTCCTGGATTCCATGGCGAATGTTTTCTGGGTGTTCTTTACTCCAAGAATTTTCATCTGCCTTTCCGATATTTTGAAGGAGAAATATCTGATGAAATGGAGGAGGAGAGAACGGATCGTCCGGGAAAAAGAAATACGCCAAATCTTCGCCCTCGAATTCCGTAGTGGCGACTCGGCGGGGCACAGTCCACGGAGCAAATCGTTATTCGTGGGCGGAGCGAGGGAAGGGAGGAGAGGGAGACCAGAAACATGTTCCAGTCGAGAGTCCCTTTTGTGAGAGATAAGGCCGGTCAGCCTTGTTTGCTCGGAAACAAAATAAGAGATCCAGGTCCAATACCGAGGCTTATCTGTGAAATTTGAGAAGAAGAGCCGCGGCAGAAATGGGCCGCGCCAACAGAAAACGTCGGCCTCTCGCGATGGAAAATAACAACGGAGTACACAGACATCACGATGAGAGGGATGGAGCCTGGGGTGCTGTTTCCATGGAGACAATTTGTGGCGACCCTTAGGGGTGACGGAATACATTTAAATTAGTTATGAAAAGTACGCACATAACAGAGAGAAGGGCAAGGTCGTCCTTGAAAACGTAAACGCGCGCGTAATGTTTCCCGGATAAGCATGGGGAAAACCTGTTGAACCCTAAGGATGTCCGACATGTTGAGTGGAAATTAGTTCACCTGAGATCAATAGCCTATTTTACTAAGAGTACTGTTCTCAGTACTGCTAATACTTCTCCCCGTCGTAATTCGACGGACGTCATAAATTTGAATGAATGAATCTTCAAACGTTTTCCCAATTACTCAGACATTTTCGTTTGATTTCTATTTAAAATATTTGATGGTAAACCAAAACGAAAATCTCCGCGCACCCCTAAACTTTCCTTATTATCTCATTTGGTTCATGGGTATCGCTTCACTGTTCCATATTATAATTGCCTTTGCCAACATGCCTGCTTCAAGGTAATGACACCTATCAATTAGTCCAACTATTGAGTGCTCTAGTGCTGTATATACGTGTAATAAACTTGCTTCCGAAAGGATCATCAATTGTCGTTTGTGTGTTCATTTGCACTCTGAAGATGGCGACATATTGGTTTCGTCTGACAACCCTCGACCTTTGAGGAGAGCAAATTGGTTGCAAATTTTTTTTTACTCCCGGCATCTGGACACATGAAGAAGCGCAGTATACGCGTAGATCTTGACGTCATTCGTCCTACCATGAGCCGCTGCTCACTTGACGGGAAATTTCATTTCATTAAAACAGACGGAGCTTAGATTTCGCAGCCTAGGGATCATAGTGCATGAGTTGAGTCGTGCCTTTCCGGACGTTTGAGCCCTCGACCCTTGCACTCCCGGTGCGGCGTCCCATCCGTCCGGGCGAGGGGTCAGGGGGGGGGAGGGAGGCTGGGCGATGTCAGGGACGACGTACCTGAAGCCCTCCTGGCGCGCCATCGTGGTAATCGTCCCGACTAGCCCTTGGTAGACCTCCGGCGAGCCTCCTGCCCTGACGATTTGAACCGTGGTCGGGCTCGCCAGTGCCGTCATCAGCTGCCGACCCTCGCCTTGAATCTAATAATAGGGGCAAACAAAGAGATCAAATGAGGAGATATCACTTAGCATTTACATGCACGTTATTTGTGGAACTGTCGTACGCGAAACTCGACCCTCTTCGGCTTTCGTGACGTCGAGTCTTTCGCTTTGTGACGGTTGTCGACTCGCTTAGAATCTTATGGAGTCGTCTTCTTTTCATTGCGATTGATTTATAAATTGATTTGAATGCCGTCGATTGACTTTCATCCCCCCTTGTTGCCCCAGGGGATAAAGGAGATGGGGCTGTTGTGCAAATGGTTACGAAAGTACAACTGCCAAATGGGAATGTTGAGTTTGTTTCCCGACTAGGAGGAATTTTGTCTGATAATCAATGCATTGCAATTTATGAAAAAGGTCGTGGAAGAAGACTTTCCAATCGCTAAAACCAGCGTCGACGTGAGGGAATATATATATATATATATATATATATATATATATATACAGAAAATGCTATCTTTGATCACCCTGTCAGGCAAAATTCATGTCGAGCTTAAGTATATTAGTTTTACCTTAATTTTTACAAATAAAATCGACGGCATGCTCAAATTCATCCGGAAGCCTTTCCGACATGTGTATTGTCAGTCACCCACACCTTAAACATCTAAATTCATTACCGATATATAATTTAATTCACTAAGTTCATGGAATAGTAAAAATTCATTCAATTCTTTTGAAATTTGCCTTCAAAGGGAAATTGTAAACAAGAATCGCCAATTTCAAAACTATTCACGTACAAATAATACTCAATCATTGTTCCGCGTCAACTGAAGAATTAACTAAACCTTATTGTTTCGTGGATACTTAATCACTGTTCTCTCATGGAAGATGGTGCTTACTCTACATTACTCTTACATTGACTAAACTTCCCTTTGACATAAAAGGTTCATTTTTATAGCTATTATTAAAAAGCGACACATCACATTCAATCTGCCTGTTAGTTGTTCCTCGTGGGTATAATCTGTTGTATGAACCTCTTGTTCATTATGAACTTTTTATTATTGTGATTATGTTGGCCATTAGTCCTCCATTAGTCTGTGCTTCCCTATCTCGGTTGTCTACGATTTTTTTCGTGTCGGGCACAAAAGTGGGGCGATGCATTTCAAAGCTCGCTTCCTCATTAACTGTTTTTGAAATGCACGCTCTCTCCTGAAATATTGAGTTCTCCACTTCTGCCACACCGTTGCTGAGAGCGGTGCCTCAAGTTCCCGAAACGGTAAGACGGATCTCTTCTTTTGGATATTTCACGTTTATTGATGAATTTTTACGTACACGATGTCAAAAAAATGGATTCTTTTCCCATCCATCATCCATCCTGACTTGGAAAAGGGAGCGTTTGAATTCCTTCTGCGATTGTTTTTGGCAAAATTTTAGTAACATTTCTGGGCAATAATAGTCGAATTCTTAAAGTTTTTCAAAATCTAAAAATATTTTGAATTGGCTTAAAGATTCGCGCAGGACTCTTAAAACAGGAAAAAGAACTCATCTCTCCCCGCGGACCCTGAAATTGTAGAGCTGTGTGGGAAGCTATTCATCGATTTGTTTAAGCAATTCATGTAATGTACATTTGTTTGTCACAGTCCTGGAAGACTCTAGGGGAGTGCGAAGATGTATTTTGTATTTATTATGGTGAAGGAAGATACCATATAAAATGCACACTCGTAATTGAAGATCACTTTTATCGCTCATCTCCTCAGGGGTACCAAACACTTTGACGATCTCGACGTCCTACTTTCTTTTTCCTTGCTATTGCGCCTAATTTTGAGGGAACGGCATCCAACGTAAATGACATACGGACCAACTATATTACCATTGCCATTTCTCACGCTGTCCTTATTTATCCAAATTATCTGATGGGAGTTTAAGGAAATTCATTAGCGCAAACTTATTTAATGTGCTACTTGAATTTAGTGCATGCTTCTTCGTTCTGATATGCGCTAGGTTTGGCGCAGAAATGTTTATTTTTAAAGAATTTTAGGAGATCCCTAAGGATCTAATATTTATGCGTCAGACTTTTTAAAATTATTTTATTTCCAATTGTTCTTTTGTAAATTCAAAATGAAATAAATCGATCCAATATATGTAAGAATTTAATTTCATGTATTTATATCCATGGTTGTGTCATATTTAAAAACATTGTGTCAATGAATTATTGAATTATCGATATCCGCCGAAGAGTACAAGTTCTCTTTAAATATTTTTTCAAAAGTCTAATTATTATTATTACTGTTGAAATTAACTGCTCAATTCATGTCTAATACGTGAATTGTTATATCTACGAGATCGTATTTTTACGTTGCTATCACATGATAGCGTAGAACATGGGACGGTTTATTTTTTTGCGAATGAATATGCTGTGGGAAATATTACCGGTAGTTCAGGTAGTACTTGAATGAAAGAATTGTTTGATATGATTTCAACTCAAAGAGTATTTTCTTTTCAAGTAATTGCATGACCATTTATTTCTTTCGGAGGCACTTAGTTATGTGGCTGTATAATCCACATTGATGGTTATTATTATATGCAGTCTACTCATTGATGGTAGGTTTCCAACTGTCTCTGAACACTATTACACATGTTCATGGAACTCGTATAACCCTCAACCTAAACACCGTTTCCCCTACTTTTCTTTCATCGGCTACTCACGTTTCCCACCCATTTCACTGTTGTCAGAAATTACTGTTCTTCCTTTCCCCCCCTTGACTCACATTCTCCCTTCCCTTATTATAGGCTTTTAGGTCCTAATGCCTTTCAATATCTCCGAATAAAAGTTCATTACAAAAATTGTAATTATCTAAGCACAGTAAAAATGTGAAATATTTATTAAAATATGTAGTGTGGACCCGTCGTGAAATATGATGGTCGGTTACATCATGGTATTTTTGAACATGTAAGAGCTTGCTCTTTGATTTACAGCCAGCTCTTTTTGAATACTAATTTACGAGTTATTTTTAAGTTTTCTAGCTTATTACTCAGTGTATACCTATTAGGGATAATGATATTTTTTCTTGCACTGAGAATCGGAATCACCAGAAATAAGATTTCAGGTGATCCAAGCATTGCAAATAATAGTAGTTATAGGCCGCAAATATATCGTATATAAAAAGAGTACGGGAATCCGATCGTCGCGAATGGTGCCTCTCCCATACTTCAGTAGGTTACCATAAAGCGCACTGCTAAGCGCGTAAATTAGCATGCATATACGACATGAACACGACATCGTATGTTACAACGACATTTCATACCGTGTGGAATTAAGATTATTTAAATTTACCCCGCAAAAAATCTAAAATTGAGAGCAATTTTAAGAAATAGATATTTTCTAATATTTACAAATGTTTTCAAAATTATTTAGGTATAGTCATGACACGAATGCATCCATGTATGTACCAATTTAATCATAGAATTTCATGAAGTTCTCCTTTCAGAAAAACCACACGAGAGGTAAGCTCGGCAAAGTATTGGATGCTTGAGTTAACTTGAGAGAGAGAATAATTCGTTTTTCATATCCCATAATATACACACATAATGTACTTCTTTCCTCCTTAATTTCATGTTCAGTCGAACAAAACCTCCTTTGGATTCTTACTCGGAAGGCATCCATACGCACAGCAGGAAAATTTGCTCCCAAGAGTGAAACGTATGCCGTTGTTGCTGTTTCCCTCACGTGGTTCCACTAACATCTTCTGAAGAGGCCACGCCCCCGAAGAAAAGCCTCCGAAAATCTCTCTCTCTCTAGACCTCGCTAGGTGGGTCACTCGAGGAAACGGTGGTGCCTACTTGTCCGCCCGGCGTGAGTGATGATGCTCGGGAAAACCGGAGAGCGTCCCCTTACGCCCCTCCGCCCCCGGGTCCCCGGACGAGATCAAAACCGCAAGCGCCACTCCACCCGGTTACCGCGTCCTCTCGCCTTGCCCTGCCGTGGCACCCGGCGAGAACACCCGCTCCACGTCCCTCCACAATTACGCATTCCATCAATTACTGCACTTCGGACAAATATCATAAAACCCACCTGGAGTCTAACTTTGGCCGTGTCCAGGGGGAAGGTGACGAAGTCCGCTATGCAAGCCGCAGTGCCGGCCGTCAGGAGCTTGACGGGGAGCGGCAAGGCTGAGAAGTCTTTTCCGGAGGCTCCGGCGGACCTTATGGAGGAGAAGTCTCCCCTGGAGGCAGTGGGGGCCGTCATGTTGACCTCTCTTTCTGTCCCTCTCAAAAGCTTTCACCTCTCGAGCAGAAGGGACACAAGAGATATTTCCCGGGAGATGATGACGCCGCTGACCAGGCAACCAACGCCTGGAAGGGAAAGAGAGAGTATACCGAATTTAAAAGACAGTTTCTGCTTGTTTTTAGTTTGAGGACATGGGACTCTCCCCTAATATATGTACATATTTCCCTTTTCCTAGGTCGACGCCCCACAGGTAAATCAGCGACTCTTCTACGTTTCGTTCCCACGCAAGCGTCTTGAGCTGTGTAGTTGCATGTAATTAGATCGCAATGCGTTTAACGTTAGGTCTTGAGGTGGAGCGTAATTCTTACGATTGCCGGTCCGGCGACAAGTTTGGCGGGCTACGCGCCCGGTTTGTGCAGGTGTGTTACTTGAACTCTGATGGTCAGGACCTTGGGAAGCCTGGTGTCGAAGCAAGAGTAAGGAATCGGGATTCCTTGGAGATACGGGAAATCATACTTGTTTGGAAACTAACAAAGTCAGGTTATTCGTGATATGCTCGAACACTCGTGATGTCAAATCCAAAAACAATTCAACTGCTTGAATTGTTTTTTAAAGTTATTTAACACCACAGTGCATGGCCGTTGTACAGTTATTTAGAATATGTTTTTCTCAGAGTGACCACAACTCGATTTTTCACCTACCTGACAACTTTCTTGCGTTACTACGCCCATTGTTGTTTTGGAGCAATTTTCTGAACTTCCTAGAATGGATTTACACATTAGAAAACCTTCCGAGTCTCAACTTTGCCGCAACTTAGGATAAATCCTGAATGTGAATGTGTTTGAACAGAAAATATCCATTAAAACTATGTTTGATTTCACTATTTTTGAACTTTTTATTGGACGCAATGGATGTTATTCAATTATGTGGAGGCAATGTGATGTGAAGATTTTTCTGGAGTCGTGGATGTTTTCATTTTAAGTTAGAAACTCCTGTTTTAATATCGCCCTTTTTTACCATGACTTATGTGTTTGAATAAAGCCTCTAACTTCAAAGAAATGACATTATTTTTCACAAAACTGATTTTAATTGTGAGTTTATCACGGTGGTTCACCTACTGAGCAAAATGACTCGCTTCTGGATATCTCAAAGTGTGTATGGTCTTACATACACACTTTGAGATATCCTCTCAAGCTAAAAGCGTGTATGGTCTTACAGAAGCAACGTAGAATTACGCTGGACTTGGGGCAGCTCTAAAGATCAGAGTCAGAATTGTGGCTTGCCAAGTCGTGACAATGCTGATTATATATCTTTGTACGCAAACCTCCATAGCATTACCACAAATTTGATGAATTTAGTACTTGATTTTATCATCTTGATATTACGGAAACTTTGATCAAGGGCGTATTTATCTAATACCTGATGAAACACGGATGATAGCATATGATAGCGTGGGAATTTATTCGTTATTTTGTAATGAGTGTAAGGCAATAAAGACAGTTTCGAAATATTTCGTTTTAAAGGAATTTCGTCAAGTCTGCATGACTCAGGGGCTACTTATTTTTAAAATTCCAATGATGTCAATTGCTTCCGATTTTTAATTTGAAGTGTGAAATATATGTCGCAGCGCATATCAACTTATTATGAAGTACAATTTTAAAATATTTTTATATCACTTGGCTTCACAGATGTGCGTCTTCAAGTGTAGGGCGTTTAGTGAAATCTGGTAGTCCAAAAATAAAAAAATATTGGCAATAACTATGCAGTCATTTATTCTGTGACATTAACATTTCCATGAAATATCGACCTCGTCAGTTCGTTTTAAATCAATCAATACGGAATTTTATTATATGTTTTCACTGTCATGTATGTTGAACACCGCATAGGCTATATGGTTGAAACTAAAAAGATTTTGATAGGGAAATGTTATGACTCTTCGTAGTAACTGTATTGACATAAGGGCAATCAAAAAATTTGGTGTAAGAAGGCATAGGTTTTGCTTATTTTACTCGGAACTTCATTAAAAACGAAAGCATATTGCATTTGTAATTTTTTAAAGCTGCATTTTCTTAATCCTTTCGAAAACGTTTGGCTATGGCTTAGCATAATAGTTCGTCGCGTTCATTTTTGAACACTCGCCCTACACTTCAGTCGAGTACTACTCGTGATACGGAGACGCCGTTAATCAACTGATCAAATGTTGGCATTCTTAATTACACGAATCTGGGTTTACTTACCTTATTCAATCGCTGGTCGGTAGTTCTTGGGAAGCAGGGGGCGATCGGAGAGCCTCTGAAGCGATCGGAGCACGGTCGGGAGAGAGGGAGGGAGGGGTGGTCTCTACTAGCACCGCTCTTCCCTGAAGTGGTGGTTGTAAGCGTGCTTGGAGCAACGGGTCGAAGCGTGTTGTTGGTTCTTCCTGCCGTCCTGGAGACGGATTAAAGCAGTGCCGTGGGTTATCGCCCGCAACGGCATACTCTTATGCTTGTTTCTGTCCTGAAAAGAATAACATATGCACATAGGAGTTTAAGAGATCGATTTCCTCGTCCCGTTTACAAGGGGACAGATCTTGCTGCGTCTGTTTTACATTAAATTTGATTTACAAAAAAAAATAATTAAATATCAATTTTTGCACAGATGCTTTCAGGGTTATTCTGATGAGCGGAGAGAAAACACCCAAAAAAACACGCCATGTAGCTCAATCATATTTTTGTGATAACGTATAAACTGGAAACCATAAACGGATTCGGAACTCAACAATATTTTATAAAGACCAGACGCGGTAAAGGAACTTGATTCCAACTCACCCGAAAGAGGTAAACCAAAAAATAAGCGCGTTTCTTACCGAATGGTCTTGGCATTCTCACACTTTATGTAATTTCGAATCCTCACTTCAAAAACATCCATTCTAGTCTAACATTCCTATTGCTGTGCAACCTACCTCAGACTCCGGTGACTGCGACTAGCATCCTCGATCATGCAAAAGAATCGAGTTTTGTGTCGACATCGGAAAAATTGGTTTTTTAGTTTTTAAAAAACCAATTTTTCCGATGAGGCGTTAAAAAAATATCACAGAGCAAATGACAACTCCTGCAGCGAGCAAAAGGATTCTGAACGAGTAAAACGGTAAAGCCGTCCGGAACAAGACGTTTGAGCGGCATAAAAATGTGAAAGTTAGCTGTTGGTATTTGTATATCACAAAAACTATTTCGAAGGTGGCTTCTAAAGCCCGGGAAGGTGAAAATCCTAAAAGTGAAACGCCTGTGTCATCATTTCATCGTCAATTTATCGTCGCGGCTTAAAACGCTCATTATGGTGGAGAAATTCCTAATTTTACATAAGACCTCGATTCGTAGGGTTAACATTTTCCGAGTAATTAACCATTTCACATCCACGGATCAATGATCAACCGCGTCTCGGGAGGCCGACACCCTCGGAAATTATGTCGCTGCACATGTCCATGAATGGAGCTGAAGGATTATGATCACTATGTCCCCCGGAAGCGGCAGGAGTCCTTTCGAAACAGAGACATCCGATCCGAAGGCTTTGCGAAAACCAACTAAGAGACTAAACAAGAGTCGAGGACACGGATGCATAGTGCCTTAGGGACTGCAGAATTTTCACTTTTCACGCAGTCTTTCGACGCGCTCTTACTCTTTCTCTACCGGAGACCGTGGGTATTACATCAGGTACCGGAGGAATGGGTCGACAAAAAAAGGTAGGATTGGTTTCGTGCAATTTTGCATGGGCGTTCGCTCGTAGGTATTTCACCGCGGGAAAATATCTTCAATTCCTCCCGAGGCTTGAATCAAACGACGAATTTGTCATTGACCGTGGGTAATAATTAATATTTCAGAAGCGTTCCATTTTTAGCGTACGCCTAATCATGACCTCCCTTTTGAGTCTACGCATAAAAATTACGTTTTACACGCAGCTGCGACTGTAATTTTTTCAGTGAATGTTGTATATGAGTGGTAAAGGTGTAGCTATTCTTTGATGACAGTTCTGGGAGAGACTAGGGAATATAACCACCTGTCTCCTCGTATGCGGCACGATGTAATCGAACCATTGCCTCCCTATGCTCCTGCGATGACTCTGGTCGCCTGAAGCTGTCAACCTCACCGTTTCGGTCTTTGGTACGAAGTGATTTTCTGTGAATTGTTTCGCACAAAACGTTGCTATTTTTATCTGTATCCATTGTCAAATGCGAGATTTTGATCTGCCTCTTTTCCACGGGACTTCAAAGAAATCTCGGCTTATCTCAGCGGATCTTTCCGTATCAATTGTTTTCAAAGATGCTTTTGCTCGAAAATCCTGCATTCTCTCATGGGCCGGGTGAATAAAAATGAATTAGGGATTTGATATGCAAGACGCTCTTTGGCACACGGCTATCTTCGAGTATCTCAGGCTCCCCAAGGACGGCGTCGCGACAACAATTTCTCATACTCTCCTTTGTTATTTTCCTCTACCAAACGTTGGCACGGACAAAATCCATGGACTTTATTTGGTATATCGTCTTCAAGGCATATCTCTTTAGTTGACCTTGTTATTGACTTGGCGGAAGCGAGTCAAAATAGAGATGGTGGCGGGCAACTTAAGGGAGTCGACAGACGGGCTGGGAGTGGAGGGCGTAAGGTACCGGTGTGGGGGAAAGGCATGGGACCGGTTTAAAGGACTGCTAGGTATTTCGACGTCCTTCGTCCTTGTGACAATGCCACAAGTGACGCTAATCGACTCGCTCCTGAAAAAATAAATCGCAGAATATTTCTTGGGCTCCACAGTGTGCAATCCTCACTTGCACTGCAACCTATGAGAATGATGTCTTTATGCTACAGAATTACGTCAGCATTGCACTCGTGTATGTAGATATGGAAATGACGTATTGACTGTGACTTATTAGGCTTGGAATTAGAAGCTTTTTCGCGGTAATTCACGTGAAAATAAATAACTAACAAGTGCATAATCCGATGCAAAATTTCTTACACTTTTAGTCGACGTTTACGATTCTTTCTGTGATCCTCATGGAACAGATATTTCGTGGACCGTGGTATCAAGTGATTCAGATTAGAGTCCCTCAGGTGAACACACGAGATGCAAGAGTATGAACAGTGAGGCAAGAAGGCGTTTGCATATATCACGAGATTAATAAATAACTGGCTTCCGGTATGAACTATGTATTCTCCCTGTTAAAAAATGACCCCCCGCCGAAGTCCCTTCTCTGTACTCCGTCTGGATATAAAAAACGCAATACCAGGTTTTATGGCTTTAAACGTATCTTTGCAGGAATACAATTCGAATTTACATTATGCCCAATTGATAACTTGCCGTCAATCTATCTAATTTCAAATTGCGAGAATCCAGCATGCATGACGGGCATTTTGTCATTGGCATTCCCATTCGTTTTCGAGACTACCATTCAGTGTTATGCCATTTCCTTCAGCAATTCTGTTTCAAGGGGAAATGGATTTTTGCAAATTTCGGAACTATTTCTGGTGTTTTAAGGGGGTTAGAAAGACATAGTATCGTAGTGATATCCACATTAAACCTTTCAGAGCACTTGAGAAAGAAAAATCTTGAAAAATAATGGACACGGAGAAAATCTTTTAATAATAGAAATAATGTAAAAGTAGTGTTGGGTGCGCATTACCTAATTCTCTTGGTACGATAATTCTGGAAATCCACTCACAAAACAAATCAAACTGTAACCTCAGATCCTCAAAGTAAACCACTATTTGATACGTAGATAAGGCGTCTCTAAAACCAAAACAATGAGAGTTCACCGTGGTTTGGAAATTTTCTGCGAAATTATCGGCAGAGAAATTGTAAAATAAGAAACAATAGATAAGACTATTTTGAAATGTAATGTAATTTTTTCCGGGCACTTATGCTAGTGACTAATTTTATGTTACTAAAATACAAACAAATGAAATGATTGGTAGGTATCTAGTCCTATGAACATGTGCAATTTGTGCTTCAATAAGACGGTAAACTCGTCATTTCACATATCCACAGTCCGCTCCCAAAATCATATTTTTAACCCACCCTCACCTGCATTGATTATTGTAGAAATGTTTTAGCTCAAACAATCAACACGGAAATAAATCATGCTCATCTATTACCGCACCGTAATACGCGCTAAATACAAGAATGTTGAAAATAGTCTTATTATCACCCACAAAATTGAAATAAAACCTATCATCGAGCGAACTCATAGTACTGAATGAAGTTTCTCTTACCTCTATCAGGGGAGATTCCTGAAAAGCGACTAAAACTGTTTCTTTTCGAGCGGGAGTTATAAGTGAGCGACTGGCCAATGAATGCAGGCATAACGGTGGGTGTGAATGCCGGAATATCCAATCAAATCATTCTTCTATCGTCAAGCGAAGAAAAAGCGGCAGCAGACAGCTCTAATGTGCATGCATTAATATTTCCTGCCAGTGGCGTACTTTTTGCCCATTCTTAAGATTCATTACACAAGAGATTGCCCTTTTGAATAAGTTTTGAATGAAACAATCTTTATTTGGCCAGTTTCAATCAGACATTTGGTTTGAATAAAAACAAGAATAATGGATTAATAGAGGGTATATTAATAACTTTTTATTTTTTAAGATAAATTTCAATTCAGTTAAGAATAGAATCTGTAATATTGGACAATGTTATGTATCGTAATTATAGTTTCAATACGCATAGCAAATTCATGAGTGTACGTCGATACGGCAACGTCGCATTTAGTCACAGCTGATGGATATGGTGGATCATCTGTTATGTTTTTGTAACCTGCGTAGTATTTATTGACAGGAAAAAGAATGGGAATGTTTCTCTAAGAAATATTCTCGAAAAAGGAACAAAGTGCAACGTAAAGTAAAGTTTATATCGGTAATTAGCATTTGAGAATATTTCTCTTACATTTAATAGAAAAAAATGGTTAGGCTACGCATTAACTCGTTTTTGGTGCGAACTCGTATACTAAGAATGCTTTCCTCTCCTAGGACATTAGCATTTACGGAATGACTCCACCTCTGTTAGGATTAACTGTTGAAGTTTTTAATGTGATTTAAAATGTCTGGTGTGCGTCTGTTCTAGGGACAGTCTACACTCAACATGTGGCACAATTTAGAGCCTGGAAGTTCACCCATTGATTGGTGTGAAGGCAATTACAGCATAACTCCACTGATAGCTGAATTTGTTAATACTGTAAGTAAAACGAGTCTTACCCTATACTGCGTCATTTTTAAACTGCTGATCTGATGCTAATGAATTTATTTGCCGTTCTAGTTCAGCAATTTCCTGTTCTTCTTGCTCCCTCCCGTGTTGATTCATTTGTTTAAAGAATATGCCCGTTTCGTTAATCCTGCAATTCATGTAATATGGATTCTACTTATTGTGGTTGGGATAAGTTCTGCATACTTCCACGCCACACTCAGCCTTATTGGGCAATTGTTGGATGAAGTGGCTATATTGTGGGTGTTCATGGCAGCCTTTTCTCTATTTTTTCCCAGAAGATTTTTCCCGTACTTTTTTCATAATGACAGGTAATTAAATTAAAATTTAAATACTGCTTAAAAGACACTAGATACTGCTAACTTTTGATTTCTCAGCTGTCATTGGTAATAAAGTATTGTTTATATCTTATTATCGCAAACGTTTCATTGTAGGAAATTATTTAGCATGGCAGCTGTAGTACTTGCTATATTTGCTACTGGCCTTGGATGTTTGCACCCTGCTGCTAATGCATTTGCACTGATGAGCCTAGGGTTTCCTGCATTTTTACTTTTGATCCACCAACTCAGGAGGTAAGTTGTTAGTATAAATGTGTTGACAGCCCAAAATTGAGGTTCTTAAAAAGTAATGTGTAAAAATAAGAGCCACTTTTTTACTAGGTGCCGCTGTGAACGGGTTTTTCGTCTTGGAATCCGATGTGCAGCGATATGGATGTTGGCTGTAACATGCTGGGTCACAGATAGACTATTTTGTGATGCATGGTCATCCATTAATTTCCCTTACCTTCATGGATTGTGGCATATTTTTATATTCATAGCATCATACACAGCCTGTGTACTTTTTGCTTACTTCTCTGTTAAGGACGAAAGGCCCGAACAGACCCCGATTCTGAAATATTGGCCTAGAGATGATTTTGAATTGGGAATTCCGTATGTATCTATTCGATGCTACTATAAATCTGTTAGTAATAATGAAATATAGAGAAGTAGCATGCATTTGCTTTAACAATGATATTATTTACACCATGATGTGATTATTTCACATTGTGGGTTCATTGTGATATAAAATATGAAAGTACTTAGACAACTCATTGTATATGGTACTCTTCTATATATCAGTAACATCCCCTTTTATATAATTTTCCATCTTGTAGTCTATTTTTATCTTTCATTCTTTTTATGATAATTTTACAACTTTTCACCCTTTCTATTTATTTTTGAAAGCACGCATTGCCTGCAATAATATTTAATGATGCCAAGTTACCTTATGCATGTGATATTCTTTACATTTTTATACTCTTTACCAGTTCAGTTTTCAGATAATAAAAGTGTTTATCGTAAATTATTTAAATTACCAAAGAACCTAAAAGACATTAGAATTTTAGAGGAGGGTATGATGTAGTTGCTTTTGGATCAAATAACTAGAGAAAGTTTTGGTTGGTAATAAAAGTAATTCACATCATAAAAAAATATTGCAAAGATGAATCATTTATACTATGGTGAATATTTGCCATTGTAATATAGCGAGGCATTTAATCTTGTGATTTACTCAGTTTTTCTGTTTGAAATGAGGATAATAGGTGTAGGTTTACACCATTAAATGTTTAAATACTTTTTTATTAATGACTGATGATATTATATACTCCACATGAAATTTTCTTTGGATACTCTATACATGTTAGGTATACCAGCCAATTTAAGAAATTGAATCCTTGAATAGAACTGGCCTAAGCACTGTTTTTGTGATCTTTGTAAAAAAATATGTTTGAATACTCTCTAGTCTAGGAATCTCCATTATGGGGAAATATTTTTAACTATTTTTTTACAGAAATTGTTGTATGTATTTAATGATTTTTTACATCAGGAGAAATTTAATGACCTTGATATGAGAATTCTAGAATGTGCAATGTAGTATACAAAGGTATGTTTGAAGTTGTTCATGGCATAGAAGTGAGTTTATATTGGATAACTTGATAAGAGGATAATTTGTTGAGCTTATTTTGGTTAAGCTCGTTTATGTATGCAATCAATATATTCTGTAATAAACCAAGTTCAATTTCACATGTTTGCCCTCTTCACTTTGCATTTTCCTAGTTGTTTATCACTTAAAGTGTCTCTCTTAATTGCGGTACATACTAGGTTTTTCTAATGGTTTATCATTTTCAAGGGTG
This sequence comes from Hetaerina titia, assembly GCA_037158775.1. Classification (NCBI taxonomy): domain Eukaryota; kingdom Metazoa; phylum Arthropoda; class Insecta; order Odonata; family Calopterygidae; genus Hetaerina; species Hetaerina titia. The sequence goes on from CM073768.1 coordinate 128,181,878, forward strand.
TATGTTAGTGATGCAAACATTGTTTTGCTAATGTTAATTAAAACTGCTTGTAACTTAATTAGTGAGATCAACCTGACTTGATAGCCTGTGTACAGAGTATTTTATTCATATTTTGAGTAGGTTTTAGTAATCAGTCATGTTCTTTCATCAGCAAATGAAGTGGAGAGCACTGGTAGAAGGCGGGAATTTTGGTATTGATGAAATGACACAAAACAAGTTCATGGAGAGACAAAGAGATCTTTTGGCAGCTAAGAAAGACTAGTCAGTTTGAATCTTGTCTCTCCACAGAATCATGACTTACACTTTGGCTCTTGTGTTTGAATTATTAAATAATATTGTACCATGTCCTGGGCTAAGTTCAGGTATAAGGAACTTATTATATACAGGTACTTACTGTAATACACTTAGATTTAGTGTTAAATGTGCTCTGTGAAACTCTAATGTTGGTTATTCAAATAATTTGAAAGTATAATTAAAAAAAGGGCAATTCTCAAAAATCTTTATTCTCCAAAATTTTGGTACAATTTTTAATAATCTGTTGATATAAATTGTAAGTGGAGATGATGATAGGAGCCTAGTCTTTTAATCAATGTAAGGGTTATGACATTGGGAGCCAAATACGAAGGTGATCAAGAAAGTAAATTGCGTTTCAGCCTAGTATGGCAGTGGATAGGGCTAGAGCCACCATCTTGGTGTCTAAGCATACTCAGTATGCATCCTGTTGCGGTAGTGTGCAGGCTGTAGTTCTTCTACTTTGCTCACTGTGAACTGTTAAAACATGCGCTGCAATAGAAAATCCTGAGAGTTGTGAAGTGCGATCTGTGATTAGATTTTTACTGGCAATGAAGCACAAACCAATTGAAATTCAAATGTAACTTATTGAAGCGTATGGGAATGGAATAATGAGTGAAGGCTGAGTGAGGCAGTGGTGCATTCAGTTTAAAAATGAACGCACCAATGTTCGCTATGAGGACCACAGTGGTCGGCCTAGTCATGTGACAGATGAAGTGTTGGATGACCAATTCTTGGACATCATGGACATTTGCCCATTCGCTCTTAAACTAACAACACCGCTGATCCACAACAATGTCACTCATCACTTAGTTGGTGTACAGCAGAAATTTCCCAATGAATGGCAGTGCCTTTGAAGTTTATTGCCATTAAAAACTTTATCATTTAACAAAATTTACATTCAGTGGGATTTCTAATTGTATTGTTCGTTTTGACTTGCTACTGTAAGCAAATGACAAGCAGCGTGGCTTTCCAAACACTGCAGCTTGAGGCGTACTGTTCTAGTGTGTGTATCAATGCAGCAAACATTTGGCTCCCCACACTACTTCGCTCGCAACATGCAAACGGAGGTTTCTTCCTGGACAGCCATCCTATGTACAGTAAACTCATCACTTGTTATGCTCATCACTGTATGGAAATCCATATAAATGCATTTGAATGCAAATTTTGTGATTTAATTTTAATTGCCGCCATGAGGTCTTGCACATTGATGCTCCTGTATGCATCCAGAATCAAGTAAATTTTCTCATATTTCAATGTGTATGTTGATATTTGAAAGCATCAGTGCTGTTATAAATGACCATTTTGAATAGAAATGGATTTAGAATTTATGATTAAGCTTTTGAGTAGTTCTGATTTTATTCAAGAAATAATGCACTAAAATTTAAAGGTGAGTTAATATAAGTCATTAATGACTAAATTAAAAATATATGGCAGTGCCTCAAGCAGAGGGTACATTCAGATGGCATATGATGCCTTGGATTAGAACATAACTTCTTTTTTACTCACTCTTTTTATTGCTGACCTTAGTGACTCAGCTGCTGTCTAGTAAAATTCCACTCGCTCACCCTTTCTTGAATTTTGCCTCACTTATAAATTAATGAAGAGCTGCATTGTTCTCTATCCTCCAATTGAACTTTTACGTTGCTGTAATAAATTGCTGTTAAATTCTTATACAACATTAAATTTAATAAGAACTAGGTTACCATTACAACAGTTATTACTGAATATATTTCCCAAGAAGGAGGTGTGGTTATGGTTTATATGCCAAATTGACATCACCATTTTTACCTTGCTAAATGAGTGCATCTTAATTGTACAATGTTATTTCCATTAAGGCCCAAACATGATATTAATGACTTTCTGTATGTTAGATGTGTTAGTAATCATGATGAGTATTGATCCTTGAATTCTTAAGAATTGGAACTAAATCAGGAATATATAAACCCCAAAAAAACAGAAGGAAACTCGAATTGGAGAGAAACCTGCAGTTATGGCGTATCAGTTGACATATTTACTTTTATTTGCTCTTTCTCGTGTTGTTTAAATGTAGGTCCGCTAATTCTAACTTAACTGGCTGATCCATTTTTTATGTAAAATGGTTTTTATGGTAAAATGTTTTTTTATGTAAAAAGTTTCAGAAAGTATTCAGATCATGCTGAAGTTACCAGAAAAGTTTTTTTTTATCCTCAAAGTTGCCTAATTCACTTAATGGACAATGAATTATTCATTAGCATAGAGAAAATGGAATTCTCAAATGAATACCATTTCTCTCTCACCAATAGATAAGGGATGTGGCTCACAAACATAATAACTGTATTTCAATACATTCAAATGTGATTTTTTGAGAATGGTTTCAATAAAAACTGAAATGCAGTTCTTGAAGTTCTCAGCTCTCTAGTTTAAAATGAGTTCAATGAGCACTAAATAGTAGTTCCAGTCTTATTTCATGTATTATTACCCCCTGTAATAATATGTAAATGAAATGGGGTTTGGAAGTCATACTAATCACTATGTATTACATGAGTACACAGCACCATAGACTTAAAGATTGGTTTTTTAAGTTCTGTCCTAATAATCCATTAATATATAGTAGAAAGGTGCGTGGATTTAAATGAATAATGCTGGAAGTCAGTCTGCTCAAAAAATAAGGAACAGGATGGACAGTACATTCATGCATTTAATAATGATATATCTCTGTTTATGAAGTAACCTTGTATTTCTTAATAATGTTTTCCTCCATTCATTTATAGGGCCTCCATAGTTATAAAAGCTTTAATGCCTTACTAAATGAAAGTGACATTAATTTTAATAACAATGAATCAAAATCGTCAACTCAAAGGTTGATTTGTTAGGTTGGGTATAGTTCATTTTGTTGATGTGGTTGTTCTCTCCTGGAGCTCAATGTTATGTGTGTGTATTGTGGTCTTAACTATACTCTCTCTCAACTGGATTGTCACTGTGTGGAGAGAGGGTTGGAATGGAGTCCTATACTTCTTAGGATCATTCATTACCTTGTATAAAAATGCAGATCAAATTCTACTCTCGTGAAATTGTGAAGGTTCTCTTATCACATTCTATCTTTATGTACATTTATATGAAATTCCAAATAGCTTTTGCTAAATAAACCTAATATCATTTAACAGATGACAGTTTCTGATCTCATGCTTCAAAAATTCTCACCACTCCAATTTCCACTCATACATTACCCTAAGGGGGATTGCGATGGTCTGGTGACTTCCTGACTATACCACCACTTCCCCACGGGTGATGTGAAAATGCTCCAGAATGCAAGTATTGTATTAAATGATTTTTACTTCAAACTCTTGATGGATTGAAAATATTGCCTCTCCCTGTGCTTCCTATAGATTCCCTGGAATATCTGGTACCAGAGAATCATGTTTGGTTTTCAGCCAGGAGTGCCCAGAGGTATATTTCCAGATTTACCTTCCGGTCAGTTGCTGAACAGTTCACTTACTGCTCTACCATGTCTCACAAATAGTGATATTGCATAAAATGTATACTGCCATGTCAAGTATAATATTGTCATTTTCATCTCCTTCTATCCTCAGCCACTTGAGCTAACCATCCATTGCCCCCCTCCCCTCACTAGCAAATCATTGCATTACACCCGAGGAAATTAGGGCCTAGGCCTAAACTCGAGAGTCGCATCTCTGAGGTCACATCAAACAAATGCAAGGTCGACCTAAGTTACAAGACTCAGTATGGGCCTATTCTATGCTGAGGTTAACTGCTTTGGTTCCATCCAAAATGCAATCTCTTTTCCTCCCTCTGCCTTGTATACTCAACATCCTCTCCTCTCACCACTTCTTCAGGACCCCATTGCCACTCAGTATGTCTTGCAGCCACTTTTCCTGCCTTCCTCAAATTTTTCCCAAAAACCCCCTCTCTTCCCCCACCATGTTTAGCACTTATTCATATGTTTCCTTGACATTCTTAATGGTCCATTTCACTTTTTCCATCCCTTTCCACAACTAAATCTATGGATGCCCTCTAAAACATGTTAGCCATTCAAATAGGAATTTGGAAAAAGTTGGGAATCACTCAAATTTCCTAAAATAATCGGGGAATTTTTTTAAAACCAAGAATATCATTTAGGAATTACAGTTGTGAATGTATGTTCCCTTCAATTGTGAGACCAGTTCACATCTGGTATGGGTCATTTCACATGTCAGCCCTAACAAAAAATAAAACGATATTAGGTTTGATTGTGGTGATGCTGGTAACACATGCAGTGATAATGGATGCTTCAAAAAAAGCACCTAATCAGGCTCCATACCCTGCAGAAAAAAGAAGCTTAATTGTTGAGAATTGGAGTCCAAAAAAAATGAGTGACCACAATGTACCCTTAATTGCCCAATTTTTCCTGTCATGTAATACCATGGTTAATATTATTGTCAGCATCAAATAATTATGTTTTTACTTTGGGAAAAACCAAGACAAAACATTCAGTGTGCTAAAAAACTTAAGTCATAAAACTGTATCACTGGTGACAGTGTATATTATTTTACCCACTTGTTACCTCCAGTATTCATACCCTTTAAAAAGTTAGATTTTTTCCTTAAATCTCTATTTCAACTGTATTGTCATTTTATTTTTTATACTATTTCCTAAACCACCCAGATTCTAAATGGAAACATCATACTCAGGAATTATCATCACAAGTAAATCTACCTTGGAAGGAGCTAAATAGAATTTTACATAGTTAATCTTGTGCTAGTTTCCAAAAATTTGAAATATTTCTTCAGAAAATTTAAATTTTTAAAAATTTGTAAATACCACAAGTTTTTTTCCAAATATATCTGCCAGAAGTCAAAGCTATAGGAAGAAACCATGATCAACTATTATATGTGCATGTGAAATTTTATACTTACTTTTAAGGTACTTCTCTGGAACACTTAGCCTGATATATTGGTTATCAAGTCTATTGGTACACATTTTGAGTTGACATTGGTGCTTATCATTTGATGGGCAATGAATTCATGTTGAAATTTAGTGAAAATTAATCTTTGCATATTTTCCAGTTAGCTATTGATTTTTTTTACATAAGCGTTATCAGGTATCTCATCAGTTGTTATCCTCATGAAATATCTTGTCCCTGAGCATTTGAACATTTATGGTATTGCCTAAGTGGTACCTGGGGAAATTTTTTCACTCCCAAATATAAAATACATTTAAACTAATGCAATTTAGGAAACCACCACAGACAGTGATTTTTATAAAGCCAGCAGTATCTACTGTAGCCAGAATATATTTTCTGTAATTAAAATGATAATGTCCAACCAAAATAGCCCATCTTTGTTTGTTACCCTCACCCAGTGAAATGATTATAACAAATTATAATATGCCCAAATCCTTCTTTATGCCGATGACTGTAAAGTATTTAAGTAACTTCAAGCTTCAGAATACCATGATCTACAGGATGCCTTAAACAAAACTTCTGAATGGTGTAATATGTGGAAACTTAAATCAAATCCAAGGAAATACAGCATTATGTCAATTTCGTTTAAAAAACACCCTGTTAACTTTTAATATACTATAAACTCCATCCCTCTCAATCACTTAACGTTAGTAAAGAATCTTGCAATTTTAACAGATGCTAAACTTAATTTCAATGGGCAAATTCAAGCAGTCAGAAATAAATCTATGTCTCTATTCGGCCTTCTCTACCACTTCATGGAAATAAGTGATCTACAAGCATTGCACTCTTTATTTTCCCCCGATTGTCCTTCCTCTCATAACTTATTGCTCACCCATCTGGTCTGGTCAACACCTACCAACTTGGCTACACTCAACATCGTTACTAATTTCTTCCCAAAAATGGTAAAATACCAGGTCCCTAATCTCTGTAATGCATCTCTGTAAAGATGTAATTTTGCCTTAACTTTACACCTCTTACCTTCCCAGCCAAATGGTAAAATCTAATAATGAGTTCATTTACAACACTATGTTAATTATGCAGCTACATAGCTACTCGTGAAGCACATATCTCTCACTGAATGTCCTGAACTGCTCTCCCTCATCAACTTCAGAGTCCCTCCATGACCCACCTGCACACACTCATTACTCCTCATGCCCACTTCCAGGTTATTACTAATTGAACACTTTTTTTTACTTTCCTCTCTCCTCTTTGTTGAACTGACTCCCCAATTCTGTTGATCATTTTTGCTTTCCTCCAACATGTTTACTGACCTTACTCTTTCCCATCTCTTCATAATTAGATGAAAAGATAAAGACCTTTGTTATTTCTGTTTTTATTTGTTAATATTTTTAGTTTTTGTTTGTATGCATCTTTATTTGTATGTTGTTACATGCTTCACTTTAAATTGGCAAGTCACTACTGTAAGTGGTTCTTTTTCCAAATAAATTATGTTTAAATATTTTTGGAATAATTATAGTTTAGAGTTTTGTGAAAATTAGTGAGTAATAGTTTTAAAATAATTGTTTTTGCTGTATGTTGACACTTTCATTAGATAAAAGATGCATTTCATGTGATTGTTTTAGATTTATCCTCCGGTTTTATTCTTTTAAACTTATCTCTTCCTACTCTCCTTCCTTTGATATTTATGGGGAACCAGCAGCTCATTGATTACTTTATTTCACCTTGAATTCCTGTAATATTTTCTCTAGTTGTTGGCTAGGTGATTTGTATTTAGCAGGGTTTCCACAAGGGGGGTTCAAGACTTAAACTGGATGATTTATATTTTGGGGGATACAAAGGATACAAAACGTCGACCCAAAGTTTGTCAAAAAAAGGAATACTTAATAAAAACAAGTACTGTATTTGTTGAAAAGAAGTGATTGAATGATAATATTAAAGTTTATCTCATTTTATTTGAGAAATACTTAAGACTTAATATTGTTATTGGCATATAGCTAGCTACTATTGCAAGAATAATCCAGGCAAAATACCACAATTCACATTCATTTTACTCACAATTTGTAATTCCACCATAAAAAAATTATAATATGAAAAGGGTAATACTTAAAAAAAAAATTGGGTCCAATTTTTTTTAGGAGAGTTGGTGTAGTGTGTGTTGATTTGATGGGACTTGGAGACTCCTGATAAAAGGTAAACTAATTTTATTGCACAATTACTTTAGTAATGATTATGACAATAAACTTTATTTATGTTAATACCCATCTGATTGTGAAAGTGTTTGTAAATCCATCATGGGAACTAGTAATGGGTGTAGAGACTTCTCATCAAAGGGTTTGAAACCACAACCTTGAACATTCCATATTTTTCAATGTAGATTGGATCTACTGCTATGTGTGAATAATGTTTTAAAATAAATAAATAAATTCCAGTCACCAACCACTAAACCTGTGTTTATTCATATGTAATCCATCTGGTGACACATAAACCAACAAATCAGAGTGGCATTCTCCTAAACCCCTAAGGGTTTTTTAAAGGGTGTCCTTTTGGTTAAGGTACATTGCTGCCCCCTCCTGAAATGGTTCTTGCACCCTCTTTTTTCATATCCCATTTTGATTACTTTGACACAGTATACCAAGATCTTTCAGGCCAAGTGAAAACCATACTCCACAGGAGCCATATTTCATGTGTGCAGTTCATATGTGATCTTAGAGAATGCAATCATATTTCTGACTCTTTTACAAGAATATCCAGGTAAAAGGTAGAAGGCTGTAGGCATTTATATATTCTTTTAATTTTCTACAGAATATTTTCAAATCACACACCTAAATATTTATACAAAAATTTCCTCCCTATCAGCTCAATCCACAACAGGAACTCTAGGGGTAACAATAAACTTCTTGTCCTACACCATCTCATGGAAATCTGTAACAAATCTTTTCATGTTACAGCATGCTATCAGTGAAACTCTCTCCCAGATGACATACAAACTCACTATCCACAAAAATATTTAAGAGAGCACTTAACAAATTCATTTTCCTTAGGCACAAAACTTAACCAGTATACCTTCCCTCATTTCACTCACCTGTTATACAGATCACTGTTTCTACTTATTCTTCTGTCATCTCAAGCAATGGGATTTTACTTCATTATTTTTAGTTATACTGACCGGAGGGTCCCGGGTTCAATTCCCGGGCAAGGCACTCTGGGCACCTGCAGCTCCACCCAAGCTAGTTGATTTTTTGGGTACCAGATCTTCCTGGGAAACCATAACCGGCACAGGGAAAGGAACTGGCCCCCCTACCCTGATGTGTGAATATTCACACGCCGTTGGGCTTGGTACATGGGTGAGCTCTACCATCACCTACTAAACCGACCTTCGGGTTGATTACTGTGTTTATGGTTTTTTTATTTTTAGTTAATGTTTCTCATTACCCTTCAAGTGTTGTTAATGCAATTAATTTCTTTATTTCAATTTCAGTAACATAATAATATGTATGCTATTTGGAAAATAATTATTGCATTGTATATCTATCTTTCCTCTAATTCAGAGGGTTTGCGCAGGTTTTTCACATCTCCCTTCTCTTTGTGGGTTTTCACCAGGTGAGCAATGCCATGCTCTCCCCAGCTTTTCCCACATACCTCATTCTTTGCTTAGACTTTCCCTCTTTTATTGTTCTCTTTCTTTACTGTCATTTACTTTGAGTATGTATGTATGTTTAAGTGTATACTTAATTTATATACGTGTATGTATGTGTGTGTGTTAAAAAAAATATATATATATATTTTTTTTAAATGTGCAAATTTCTGCATAGTGTATGTCCGTCTATATGTATTTATCTGTATTCATGTAATTATAAATTTTATGGCTAATATAATATGTATACGACTATGAGTTAAATGGAAGAAGGGACAATTTGATCTATCTATCTATCCTTTTGTGAACTGTCCTCATGTAAAAATATCTCCATTTTCATTGGATGTCACTCATGAAGCGCAGGTCCCTCAAGTCAAGGTCTTGCCATGAAGCCAGCAAAATTATACTTCACACTTTCAGGCTTCACGTCGTGGAATTGTTTGATGTCCATATTAAATGAGTTTGTAATTTCCCACATACTTTATTTTACAGTGAAGCGCGTTGAACCGTAAAATAAAGTCTGTGGAAAATTACAAACTCATTTAATATGGTCGCCAGTCAAAATGTTCCGCATCCATCATTCCTGCCTCCTTTGGATTTCTCTTAACAACCATCTCACATAACCCACCATACCTGGTACTTCTTCTTTGGTTCCCGTCAATTTTACTCTCTCCATCCCTCTCTATGCCCACACCTCGAAAACCTCCAGTCTTTGCCTATTTCCTTGCAAAGGTTCCATGGCGTACAAAACAACACTTCATATCAAGTTTTTCACCAATATTTTTCTAATATCCCGATTCAACATCGGTCATCAAAGCATCCGTCGTCGTACCTGCCTTTCAATATTTTCAGATAATTATTTTCACTAATGGTTTCCGACTTCGAATATCCGAACACTCTCATAGAGTAGAAATATAATGTTTATGCGCAATGCTCTTTTTTTAAATTGGTTTGTATGAACATGCAACTTTTACAAAATACCTCGAATACGGCAGTTTCTATGTTGCCCCAGAGGTATGCTAAGTAAGTCCAAATTAAATTGCAGATGCATGTAAAATGATGTATTCAGCAAGAGCGACAAGCGAACGTACGCTACGTTATCATGAGGAATCTCCATGCCACCCTTTGCTGAAAACCGAATGTCGATCCAATTCCACTACTACGCATAGACTTCATTTTTTAGGGATCAAAGGAGAAACTCATCGATGCTTTTAGCATTTTTGATCCGCATTTTTCATGGCACTCTTTGTGCATTTAGTTCGTGCGAAAGAAACAATTCTGGGGAGGACCAACAACAGGACCGCGTCTCTGGTTCCATTCACTCCGGATCCATGCTTGTCCTTGGTCTTTTTGAGCAATCAGTAGAAGCCAGTATTCCCCTAACTACTTATCTGTTCACCATTCCCCCCTCCTAACTTAGTTTTCCGTTGTGTCAATAGATCTCGCAGCAGCAGCTTTCCTCAACAATACTACGCTGTAAGGGAGTCCTCGAATTTTTTTTCATATATGCTAATTGACTTGTCTTATGTAGTTTATATTTCACAACGCACTTCAAAATGGAAAAAAATGCATACTTGATTTTGAGTTTGATTTGATACAGTTTGAGGAAGCCAGAATTCGAAGAAATTACTTTGAAAACAACGGGAGTCAAAAAAATAAGTTTGACCGTAGTGACATGTTTCAAGAACGCTAAGCCATTGAACGCAAAATTTCGTTCATCCTTGAATCAAAAGATGCTGTGAAGTCTTCGTCGACTGCATCAGAATAACCCTGGCCGTGGCCACCCGGCGAGAAAGCGGAAGACCTTCAAACCTCCTCCGCACGGACAAGGTGAAGTGGGCTCCTTTTATCCAACAAGCAGTTTATTTTCAGGAAAAAAATGACCGTCAAAAACTCTTATGAAGGTAGTGCTCAATAAGTTACTGTGGTACCAACGTTCATGATGACTGACTTGGAGAAATACTTCATTTCCTTTATATCTTCTTATTCAGTCAATAATTGCTTTGTACAGTGTACATTGTTCCCCATTCCCGTGGTACACTAATTATATATGAAAGAGCGGCATGCGTAGGTATCCTTGTGGTGCGTGCTGCCTGCACTTCGATCACTCTAAATTCATAGAAAATATACTACATATCTGAAGAAATGATACGTTGACTCCTCTCAACGGAAGAATTGAGAGTGCCTGCTTTCCATCAACTGCTCTGGGTTGGGACGGCAATGAGAAATTTTCACCTGGGGGCCAGTACTTGATAGGTGGAACGTCAATATGCACAAGAACTGTACCCGAGGGAATCTGCAGCCAATGGAAGCACACTCTGGTTCTTATTGTGGGTAAAAACTCCGATGATTCCGCGCGAGTTTTAATTATACGGCTCAGATGCGATATTCGTAACGTTCCGCATCTGCCCATGAACTGGAGCTTCAGCAATGGCCACGGAATCGTACGCGTAACAAACTGAGCTTATGGAGGAATATCGATGAAAAAAATTGTTTTTTTTTTAACAATCAAGGATCCAGTGGCTGTCTTCCACCTTCATCGCTGCCTGTCGGTGCGTCATCACCATCGGGAATTGTTATGTTCGTGTCTTAGCTATTAAAATCGGGTCAAGGTTTTAAAGGAATCACGAGATTAAAAATTGAATATAGACCAAATGACGCGATGCGACAAAAAATATGACGCTGGAAACTCGGGGCGCGAAATTGTGGCGAATAATGTGGAAGAGAACTGATAAACTCTGATCCTATGCTAAATGAAGTTAAAAAAAAATCACCACGGGCGAAATGGTGACATTAAATTCTTAGACCAAACTTAACTTTCATTCTTAGACTTATATCCAAATGTCATACGAAATTCGACTGCAATAAACACATTAAATATCGCCAAAAATGACACTTCGAAACGCCACTAATGCATCGTCATGTTTGGCGACGTACTAGAGGGAATGTTATCGAAGTATGTGAAACAAGGGAACGAACGGAAAGCGTTTTCAAAGTTAACGTCTGCCTTCATTATGTTGAATTATATTGAAGGTAACTCTGGGTATGGATCTTGCTTTGCCCTGGGCCATTTGTTCAAAGAACCCCATCCATCTTCGGCACAAAAACTATTTCAATAAGGATAAAATATTCAGCATCGTTTTCGTTTATCCGAAAGTAAGGCTTGATGGGGGAGACTAATGCTTATTAGGAATAAACCCTGTGATTATGAAATTCACTCATATGGTGCAAGGTGACATTTACTTTCCCTATGTCACCCACAGTTTCCCACTGTTCCCACTAAGGTTCCCATGAAGTCACTTCTATTGGACTTCATTTAGATGGGTTTTTCGAAAGTCAGGACACATTTCTTTCTGGTAATTAGTCTTAACCCTATCCAGTTAATTATATCATCGCCCCAATGCAGAATAAAACCAATTAATTACGAATGACCTGCACAACCAAACGAACGCTTTCCCACATGTACGTGAATTATATTCAGTTCATTAATTGTAAGTTAAGCTCTCCAACTACTCTGGATTAAAAGCGTTAGTTACGGACTTCGATAATTTAATTTCCCGTCATCCGTGAATTTTTTTGTATGAACAAAGGGTACGCAAAAGGTATCAACCTCGAGCTCAAAACACCTTAGTCGTACCCTATGTAAGACTAAGGAAACTATTTTTGGAGAAATATCCATGGCCTATCTGCTAGTTTCCACCTCCGATCGTATTTGAGACTGGATCAAATTGCACTGTCCTATCTCAAAAAATAAAAGATTTTTGGGGATCTGAGCTGCAAAATAACATTGACGATGCGGTGATATGAATTTCTATATACTAAACCGCAATCTGCGCCGTAGTACGAGTGCCATAATCGTTCTGGATTTGCCGTTTGGCAGCCCCGCCTCCGTGACCTTGCTTGTAACCGGAAACGGAGGCGTACCCAGCTCATGCAAATTAGGCGACTGTGTTCAAGTCGTCAAAAAGCGCTTTCGGGCAGAAGAGGTGTGTTCCTTTCCAGTGTTCGGTGATGCCACGAGGAAGTTAGAAACTATGAACGAAGTTACGGCTTGGGGTGTACCCAAAAATATGTTGGAAGAATAGTGGTGTCAACGAAACTAATCGGCGCTCTCCTTGACAAGGATTGTGACTCTATGTGTTTCACAATTTCTATAAGCGTTCCAAATGACCATACATTTAGTCAGTTGCATGCTAACACTCTCAAACCACTGAGACCGATTAGGAGCCTCGCTTATTAATGTTCCGAAAGATTAAAATATGTTTTCAGAAGGGTTCGTCTATTCGTATCCCAATGCGAGCCAAGCTGCGGTTCGCTGGCTGACTCGCGTAACAGTTGCCATTATTTTTTTCGACATGGTTTGTTTAGAGTTAAACTTTGAACGGAATCTGCTTCATTTGATTCCGCATGGAAATCCTTTAGATTTTGTGTTACAAATCTAAATTTAAAAAATACCTTAGCCTTATCACCTTATTAAAATCCATGTATCATCTAATCCCTCCATGCCGTTCAAAATGACATATCTGACAATACGCTTTCTCTTTCTACGCCAAATTAAAAAATTATCTCACCTTAAATATATTTGAACAATCATTCAATGAATAATGGTTCAAGTGCTCAATTAACTTTCTCAGATTCCTTTTTTTCCTCCAACAACTTCCTCTTTGCACCTACTCTGTTAAGCGCTTCTCTCTTTTTCCATTTCAACCATGTCTCCCATATGCAGTACAAAATTATTGACTGCATCTTTGACCACTTTCCGAGTTCTAAGAAATACGAATTTTTCATCAGCATCCATGCTACGGTCATTCTGGAACCTTCTTTTAAAAACAGCTCTTTTTCCGTTGCATTTCCCATATAATTTCGTATTTTTGACAAAATTAATTTTTCCGGAGCTTATAAAAATTGATACCTTTAGGCAATTATGCCAGAATGTTTATACTGTAAGATTCAATGCATCATTTAAACCGATATTCTCCATAAAATTTCAAAATATATACACATATAATTCCTTTCCTATTAGTTTTAATGTTACTCAAAATAATTTCACGACCAATGAAAAGTAGGAATCCGGAGTTTCTTTACCATGCAGTGCCTCACACGACAGAGCCCGCAACTTAACTTTTTTCATATATTCTAAGATCCAGCTTTATTTTACCAATTCATTTCCGACTTTTTTCATTAGTTATCTGCTTTTGAGAAAATGGATTATCTTCTGAGACGCAAGTATATTGAACCATGAGTATCTTCTCACTACCGCCTGGTCACATTTGCTTATATTTATAGAAAATAATTTTGTCTGAAAAATTATTAAAATTTTGAATATATTCGATCAAATAAGTTTATTTTTAATCGTGAAAGTGTTATGTTTTACGAACATAAAGAAATGTCTGCCGTAAGTAACTATTTGAAGTAGTGCCAAATTCGCGCAACGATATCCGCAACTGTTTAGCGTAGCTTCGTTATTTCATCCGAGGAGGGCGTGTCTGCACAGAATTTATGATGGAAGTGTCATTTGTAGTTTGTGGAGGGGTTATCCTCGTTTTAATGTATTAATACGGAGCACAATAAGAATAATTAATTCACATATGCCTTAAACTCTTCAGGAGTTTAAGCTATTGTTATTTATTAAGTTAATAAGGAAAACTTTCAGAGCTGGCGGTGGAAATAGCAGGCCCTTCTGGGTCGGGTCATTCTTTTTCTGTTGGAAGGAGATCCAGAATGGGTTCTGGCGATGGAAACAAGGATAGAGATGGAATAGGTCAGGGCCCTGGACCAGTTCTTTCTAAAACTACAAGAGGAGGATTACGAGTATATAAAATAGTTGTTCTTGGGGATGGTGGAGTTGGAAAATCAGGTAGGTGCATGTGTTATAACTAATGATAAAATGCTAAGCATTGAATGCCGTCGTGAAATATTACAAATGAAAAGGAGAGTCATTAATTTAAACTATTTTAGCTCTCACTCTTCAGTTCGTGAGCCACAGTTTTCTCGAATATCACGATCCAACAATTGGTAAGTTTGTGTCCATATTTATATGTTAGTGGAAAGATAAGTGTTGGAATTCTAATAAAATTCCATACTTCAAATTTATTTCCAGGACATGAGTATGAATGATAAAAGTAATCATTACTGGGGTACTTGTGCTAATATCTAATGTCATTTAATTGTAGAGGATGCTTACCAACAGCAAGCTGTAATAGATGGTGAAGCTGCTTTATTAGATATTTTAGATACCGCTGGGCAGGTAATTACCGATTTCATATATACTGACCCAAAAGTGTGTGATCTATTTAACCTTGTGTATTGTCTGTAATGTAATGATAACATTTACTACTTTAGGTGGAGTTTACGGCAATGAGAGATCAGTATATGCGTTGCGGAGAGGGATTCATGATATGTTATTCAGTTACGGACCGACATAGTTTCCAGGAAGCCCTAGAATACAGAAAGCTCATCAGTCGGGTTAGAGCTACAGATGACATCCCATTAGTGCTGGTGGGAAATAAGTTCGATTTACAACACCAAAGAAAGGTATCTATTTATGATATATCACTGCAAATGTCCCAACCTTTGTTGTTCTCAAGGTTTGGTGAAAAAAATATTAGTGTTGATCCAAAGTTGCATTAGTGACTTATTTTTGTGTTTAGGAAGGGTTGGGCTCTTATGAATGAGAATTTACATCGATTACTATCAAAACTGCCCTAGTTAAACTGCTTTCCTCATCCCTTCACTCAGATAGCCTACATATGTCAGAAATGATCATGATGTTCCGAGTTATTTTGACAGCATTTTTCCCCTCTACCTGTATTTACACAGCACCTATGGTTGAGAAAGAGCTGGAAGTCATGCACTTTAATTAGTCAGAATAGTGGGCATGTTGCCCATCTATTCCAGTGAGGCTACTGTGAAGTTAATCACCCAAGTGAAAGTAATGACAAAAATGAAAGAAAGAGTAGTTAAAATTGCTGTTGCAAATTTAAAATGAAAATATTAAACTGCTGGAATGCATAATAAAATAATTTCATTTCCTGTGAGCATAAAATAAAAATTGAACCATAAAGAATTGAGTGATTGAAAAAGATTGAACCATTGACTGGACGTGCAAAATTATTTACCAATAGATCAATTGACTCACTTCTGTCAGAATTGAAGTACACAAGTCCTCTTTGCTCTTAGTAATTTTTTTAAGTAATCTACCGGTTTAGGTAGGTCTTAGACACAACTACCAAAGAAATATTTTGCGACTCCTAACAAAACACAATATCTACCAACCTACTCTGCATCAAGTCCCTCTTCATCTCTGTGTATTTCCTTCCTTTCAACATCCCTATCCTGTTCCTGCCCTTTCCTCATTTGCCTAGCATTCTCCCCTCTACTACACTCTTCAACATTCCACTGCCGATCAATACACCTTTCATCCATTTTACCTGCCTCCTTAGAATTTCTCCCAACAAACCCCTCTCCTCGCCCACCATCCCTAGTACTTCCTCATTTGTTTTTCTTTCGGTCCATTTCACCTTCTCCATTCTTCTCCACACCCACATTTCAAAAGCCTCCAATCTACGTCTATCCTCCTGCTTCAATGACCATGTTTCCGCACCGTACATAACTACACTCCATAACAAAGTTTTTACGAGTCTCTTCTTATCATTCTTATTCAAAAGTCCCTGTCATCATCTGCTTCCTCCTTGAGAAAGCCTCCTTGCCTAGCGCAATTCTTCTCCTTACTACTTTGACCGTGTTGGTCCAAAACACTTCCGAGATACGTAATCTGTTCCACCTGCTCTATTTTTTCCTCTCCTGTTTTAATGTTTAGCTTAGCCTTTTTCTTTCTGGAAAATCTTATTACTTTTGTTTTAATAATATTGATTCTCATTCCATATCTATTGCACTGAATTTTCAATTCATCCAGCAATGCTTGAAACCCCTTGGCTGACTGACAAATGAGAGCTTGGTCATCAGCAAACCTAACTGATTTTATGAATTCCCTTCTGACTTTCATTCCTACCTCCAGTTCTTCCCATGCCTCTTTATGTACTCCTGCAATCTTTCCATTACTTCTTTTCCTTCATTATATTTCCTTCCCTGCTCTCTATTTCCAAACCTGCTGTTTGTGCTCCCGATACTCCAATGCCATCCTTTGTATTATTTTCCACTTTGTAGTTCACCAAGTCATACCTTCCCAGCTGTTCCAGCTCAGCAATTTATGCTCATTCTTTGTTTAGCCATTCTTCCATAGCTTTATCTCTCTCTCATCTTAGTTCACTATTCAGTTTTCTGTACAAAATTTTCCCTTCCATGTTCTTTTGTACTTTATTCTCTCCTCCATTTTTTCAATCATCACTATTGTTATCCATGCCTTCTTTGTTCTCTTCCCTTTCCTGCAGCCCACCAATTCTTTGCTTGCCTCTTCAATGCCTTTCTTTATTCTCTCCCACTGCTCCGATAAACTCTCCTCGGTTTTATTCACTCTCTTCATCTCCTCATATGCCTTTGCACTAATGTCCTCCTTATCCGGTTCCGTTAGTTTATCCAAATCCCACTTTTTGACTGTCTCAGGTCTTTTTATCCTTTTCAGTCTTATCTAAATTTCTGTACTAAGTAGTACATGGTCTCGGTAAATATCTGTACCAGGGAGACCATTTCACCCTTGTTTCTTTGTCTATTTTCTTCGAATATACAGGTAAAATTTATCTATTACCTTTACATATCGCCTGGTGCTTTCCAGATGTACAATCTTCTATTTGAAATTGAAAGCATAGTATTTGCAACTATTAACTTATTTTCCCTAAAGAACCCTACCAGTCTATAGCCTCTCATTTCTCTCTCCAAATCCATGCTGCGCAACCATCCCTTTCATCACTCCTTTCCCAATACTTCCCTTCCAGTCACCTATTACTATATTGCAGTATCCTTGTCCTCCGTCTCTGCACATTTACCCTATTCTCTCAAACATTTCCTCTCCTTCCTCATCACTATGGTCACCCGATGGCATGTATACCTGAATGATTAGGTTTTTGACTCTATCTTCATACCTATCACTCTGTCACTGTCATAGATCACTTTGTTGACACAAGCTTTTGTATTTATTTATAAAAAAATCCAATTTTGTTCCTCCCTCTCGTTCCTACTGAAATGAAATGTAGCATCTCCACATATTTCTACACCACATCCTTCCCGCCTCATGGCACTTATTCCATTGATGGCCATGTTGTTTTTCTCCAGCTCTCTTTTCAGATTTTCTAGTTTTTCATGCCTTAGAAGGGCTCTTACATTCCAGGTTTCTATTTTTATTCCTTTTATCCTCCCATTTTCGTTCTTCTTACATGCTCTCTTGGTATACCGCCCCTCCCGGAAATCTGAATGAGGGGCTACTTTAATTTTAGAAAATTTCATTTGCAAAGATTTTATGTTTTCCACATCTACCTTTTCACCAATTTGAGGCCACCGTTAAATAGGAAATCCCAAAAGATCTTTAATGTGGTAGTTTCCCCATTGCTTTCCACAGTCTATGCCGTTGACCATAGTCCAACTTTTTGGAGAGATTTCTCTCCCCAAGGTTAAGAAGGTATCCTTTCCCCCACTTTGCATTCGTCTGCCCTACAAATAGCCCATTGGCACACTGTGGGGTGACTCTTAACGATGAGTCCCTTGGTCACCAGAGCTTTGACAGTTTAAAGAGGTTGTTCCACTGGAAGGTGACGATGGCATTAAGGGTGGAGAGGTTGTATGAGCCACATCCAATCCTGTAAGGGGTTGGAGGAAGACTGTGCTGCTTATTGTACATTTCTTGATTACCTCAATCATGTCATTGGGAGAATAGTCACACAAAAGTTGTGGACTCTTGCGGCTGGTTAATGGCCCTACTTGCCTTAAAACTATTTTATGTACACCATGATTTATGTGTAAGGATCAAGTGTTTGCACTCCATAAACCCAAATACTTTGTGTGGTAGTCATTAATGGAGATATGGGAGAAGAAACAATGGAGAATGCTTTTAAACCCTACACCGGAGACTAACACATGGCAGATTGTTTTTTTGTAGGTTTTATGAGTAGAAACACATGAAAAATGAAAAAAATAGTTACCAAAGGGTGGAATCGGATAATTTTTTATAAATCAAATGTCTAGTCCATGTGCCACTTAAAAAACTTCCTGATAGTACTTGTAAATATTTCTCCTTTTAACATATTGAATGAGCATATAAGCAGAGGTTACAACAGAAAACAATTTATGTAAACTTTAATAGTCTTCTTTAGGTGATAGTGAGTTGGCTTATTTAAGGCTGTTATTTGTTTTTGGCAGGTTTCACCAGAGGAAGGGCAAGCCTTAGCTCATCAGTTTGGTTGTCCATTTTATGAAACATCTGCAGCACTGAGGCATTTTGTGGATGATGCCTTCCACACCCTGGTTCGGGAAATAAGGCTTAAAGAAAAGGACCGTAAAAGCCAAACTGAAAAGTTGCACAAGCACAGTAGATGGAGAAGATTTCGAAGTATATTTGCTGTGGTATTTAAACGGAGGCGTCACAACTCACCATAGAATCACTGCCAAGTAAAGCACTTTAATTTAACCAGTAGGAAGTTCAACGTATTTTATACATGTGACATTTGTATTTTTTGTAGCACTGTATTTACAGTGTTTT
Organism: Hetaerina titia; assembly: GCA_037158775.1. Lineage (NCBI taxonomy): Eukaryota > Metazoa > Arthropoda > Insecta > Odonata > Calopterygidae > Hetaerina > Hetaerina titia. The sequence continues at coordinate 128,201,354 of CM073768.1, forward strand.
TGCTAAAGTGACCTTGTCACTGTGACCCTCTTGTAGCATTCTCAAAGAGATGAGAGCCTTATCTAAGTTACCATTTATATTAGTTTTCACACTTATTATATAGTGTGAGTTTGCAACCAAAGACCCAAGTGTTCAGGAAATATGCTTTTATTTTTCTCAACTGTGATTACCATGAAAACCAAGACCAAACTTTTTCAATGCAAATATTCAGTCATTAGTTTATAAGCTGCAGTCAACATGAAACATCATTAACATAATAATATTATTCTGTAGTTAAATGTAACTTCTGCACATATTATACTTTGTTAGAGCAAAGGTTTATATATACAAATATATATATATATATATATATTATGAAGATTGTGTTGTAAAGCAATCAATTTATGTTAACCAATGCCTTGGTTGACTTTTTTTATATTTGTTTACAAAAAGTATTCTCTTTATTGGCAACCCTAATCTATTTTGCTGTTTCCAGTAATATGTTGTTTCCAGTCCTTCAGAATCTTTTGCAGCTTTTCCTTCTCATACTCACTGGCAAATGCATAATTAATGCTATCATAGCTTAGCTGCCATAACTGATCATTGCCGAGTTCAAATGTTTTTGCAGCTATGCAGTATTCATTGGACAGTGATGTAGAAAAAACACCCTTGTCATCAGTCTGGAAATGTAAAATATACATATGTAAAATTACAAAGATCATCTAAGAAACCTAAATGGACCAATTATGTATTCAAAGGGGTTTGCTAAAAAGAAAAGCAAAATAAATGAAAGCTGGATAAACCCATTATTTATTGTATTTCAATGTTATGGATGTGCAAATATGTATGATCCTTGCCTCCTTGTCTCACTTACTGCCTCTATGAGGGCAGAGAACAGTTGAAACTGTTATTAAGATTTGAAATACCATATGCTTTTAGAGATACATATTATATCCTGATGCTAAAAGTTAATCAAATACCTCAATAAATTATCTAAATTCTTAAAAAAAAGAATCTTGGTTTAGATGGGTAAAATTTAAAGGAAGATTTTTTCAGACTTCAATTCTTGAGTGACTATAAATGTCAATAAAATATTATGAATTGAAGTATTTCTTAAAATTACTTCAGCACATAGCAATATCTTTTTGAAATTTGGCATTTAAACAATCATGCATGGTACACTTCAGAAAAATGGAAAGTGAAAAATTGTCTTATTTTCCTTTCTTGAGCTCATTTTAAAAACATATACAATTATTATTGTAGATTTTTCAAAATCCATAAAAATGAACAAATGTTTTCATCATAAAAGTGGAAATAATTCAATTCCATAATATATTTATATACACAATATTGTTGTAAGATGCAGCTGGATGATTGGAGATCATTTCTCAAGATATAGTTTTTAAAACCCCTCCTCAATAAGGTGAAATTATAAGAAAATATACAGGTATATCAAAATAAAGCCTTATAAATAACCAGTTAATACTTACGCCTAACACTATAGGGTGGCAAATTTTGTAGAGATAATCAAAATGGTGATTTTTGTAGTCCTTTACAGTTGATGTCTTGACATTGGAAGTCAAGCAGAGTTCTGGAAGTTGAAAATAATTTGACATAAACATCATTATTTCTCACTGTTAAAATTCCACTTGGAATTAATGGTGGAAGTCGTCACATTAGATTACAGTTGTAGTAAATATTTCTACTAAATTTGTAGACACACCACTTGCTTTTATTGATTGGTATGGACCACATATTGAGATGCCACAACATGACAAGGCACACTGTGTTACTCTGAGAGTGAAAGTTTTAGCATCATCTGCATTGTGTCTTACCAACTGGAATTTTGGATTTTATTAATGCTTTCCAAATTTCATCAGATCCTCCAGCATCTGGGTGAATGCATGTCGCATGACCAAGTCGCTCTGGATTAAGTTGAAGTATCTTTTTGGTTTCCAACTCGCATGGGACCTGAGAAGGGAGAAACAAAATGTTGAAACAATGAGGAGAAACAACACCTATCTATGCCTTATGGTTTAGTCTTAAATGAAATTTTGCTGATGTCAAACCATCATATGTCAAACCATCCCTGGGAGCCCTGCCCATATTTGTGAACTACAGTAATGGAAGCACTTTGAAAATCAGTGTGTTCTGATAAAAATGTTAAATTTGACAACTAGTGTCTGCAGTAAGAGTAAACGTGAGTTAAACTGAATATGGGCTGACTTGATAAAAAGAGGTACCTTCGTGTATTTCTCAAGCCAAGAAGAGATTACAATTTTAGAAAACATCCAGGTAATTATGGTTCTATTAATGGAAAACCACAGAAGTCTACCCATAACTGCTGCTTCTAATTGCAACTGGCATTGCCAATGTAAATTGGAGGATAACAGCAACATAGTTCTAACCAACATTTTGAGTTAATGAATTTCTGAATTTTTTTTTTATTCCAATCAGATTGTTTTATGCAGCAGATTTTTCCTCCATTGCAAAATCATATTTTAAACAGAATTAATAAAGCTACATAACCGAGAAACTCGTTAACTTTATCTTGTACATCAAATTACTGGCAGCAAGATCAGTTGGCACTTATATCTATTTTGATCAAAGTTGAGGGTTAGCTCAGGTGCCCTATTTTCTTCACCCTCTTACCCTACGAGGCAAGATTTGAAATGGAGTACTTATCATTCACTTCAGCGACATGGATGACACTATGGGAGGCCTGTTGATATTCACTGCATGTAGTAACTTTTCCTCATGAGTACCCATGTACTCAGAATACCAAGCTGATCAATTTGTATGTTAAACACCACCTAAATTCCTATTGAGTAATTATAATATTGTACAAATTCAGGATTTGTCCCATGGGTTCTATCAATCATAATGTTGAGAATACTTGACATTGAATTTGAAAGAGTTTTAGGAAACTAAAACTCTTTCAAAATAGATAACTAATAATTGGGGATGAAACCATTATGTTGATTATATCTTGTATGCGTGGGTAGATTCACAGACAACTTGATAATTTCTCACTATTTTTCAATTATAAGCATATCATCAATTTTACTACGGTGTTCCATAGATGAAACAAAAAAATAACAAACTTGAATTATGCCTACCAAGATTGAACCATGCATTTAACATCTAGACATAATTTTCCTAGGAAAATTTAGCAGCTTTTTGGTCAATGAATTACTGTAAATATCCCACCGTGTCATCACATGTCAAAATAAATTGAACCAATAATATCAATAGCAGTGAATTGTGGTTACTGACCCCCAAGTTAATGAAAATTGTACTGGATTTATTTGGAAGAGTAGGGAATCTGAAACCATCACCTATCCAAAAATGGCCTAAAGAGAGTTTTCTGAAACATGTGTAAGCTGATTAGTCTTTTCTCAAAGTTTCAGATTTAGAAAACATACAGAAAAATAGAGCATACAATGTACTGAGTGGTCAGCTAAGGAACATATAGTCTGCTTTATACTATATCCCTTTTTACTACCAGCTTTTTACTCCTGGATAATAACTGTGATAGTGACTTGATTCCCATAATCTTACATTTTGAGAGGCAAGAAGCATGGATGTACTTCAGCAACTGGAAATACACAGGAATGCTCATTTCATTTATGAAATCAATGCCATGATGTACTTATATGGGCCCATCTCCTTAACCTCTCATTTTTATGAATTCACCATGACTCAGTCCCTCATGTTAGATCAACAGGATTGGAATTAAAACCTAGGATGGGTAAGACTGATGTGTGGTCTCCTTTTAACAGTGATGTGAAAATTCACTCTGTCCTTGGTTTGCCAAAAATATTTTTTTTTAGGGCTTCTACTCCCAACTTTGTTTACAGTTCCTGGTCAATCCAAATACCTATTATTAGCGTTTTTAAATAACTTTACCAAACATTATACATTGAGGAGCTCAAATAAATGTAATTGTGAAGACAGGGTTTCGATGAAATGAAGTGCATCAACTGATTTTGGGCCTGAGAAAGTAATTGAGCTGTCTCACGTTTGGGGACACTCACTGAAGTGAGTATTTGAATTTACGTGAAGATTCATCTTTTGTTTTTGTTAAATAAATAGACACAGGAATGTTACTGTTGGATAACTGAATTGAGCACCACTACAAAAGTTAGACATATAAATATTAAAAAAAGTGATTCTAAATTCACATTTTAGTCCCTCATTTTGATTAAATTTAGTGTAGATCCACTGCCATCAGATATGGGAGAGCAAGTTAACTTGGGTCATGACCATAAGGAAACTCACGGAAGTGGGTTGTTAGCTCTTCACTAAAAGTGTTGTAGCTTTCATTTTCCTAAATAAATACAGGACTGCAGTTGAAGATCAACTGAGAAAAATTTTCCTTACCTCTGCACAGTGGATAGCAAGTGAAAAACCAGATTTTTGAGCACACTGCAGAACAGGAATATAATCATCAATGTCTCCAATTTCAGGATTTCCACTGAAGTCAATGCCTACTACAATGTCGGGGTTGGCTTCTTTGGCCTGAATGGCGAGTTGTAAATTCTCTTCTGCCTCTGTGACACCAGATTTCCGGTCAATTGACACAATCAATTTCACTATAATAGGATACAACTCTTTGGATTCTCTATGAATGAAAATAAAGAGGTTGGAATTAAATTTTACTCCTCAGTAGAAATGAGAATAGTTACTGTAAAAATTTAATATTACCTATGCAACTTTTCTATGAGCAATACATTTGACAACTGTGTGCCATAATGCTGAATGAACAATTTTTACCAATTCATATATGATTGACTTTCACTCTTTTGAATAAATAAAAGGGTTATTCCTGTCAATAAATATCAACTGTCTGCCATCTTTCAAAACGAGACCATACTTGGGGAACTCAAACATCTTTGATATTTCTCAGTTATCCAGGTACCACAAGGACTGGTTCCATGTAGAGAGAAAAATATCCACCCAGAACAAAAAAGCTAAAGAAAAATGAGAGAGAATAAAAAAAATGAGGAATTCACCTATTGACCCAAAAACTGAGTTTGTGAGACACCTGTCAGTGTAACACACATATGAGTTGCATTAGTTCCACGAAGGCAGGATACAATCATGATTAAAAAAACCATGGAATGAAAAAAAAAACATTAAACAAGGCTTTCAGAATTCTGAGACAGAGAAAATAATTCTAATTCTATCGAAACAGAAATTAGAGCAGCAATTACTTGGGTGAAATAATAAACTACGGTGTAGGCATCTAATGTTCATAAACCATGAGTGCATTCAATGTTTTACTGTAGTGTGTAATGTAGATTGGTGGCCACTGCCATAAATGTAAGAGCTTGAGTGTATCATTCATATACGCAAGAAACACACTAATCCTGACATTATTCACCAACTCATTTTCACCTCAGGTAATTGGTGTTATACTGTATGAAGAACGGAAGACTATGTTACATCCATAAAATGCCAATATAATTTTACTAATTGGTTTCCTTATCATAGGGCCTCATTTATTGTTGGTGGACCATTACTATGAAGAGTTGGGAGGAATGGAGGATAAACTTAGGAATTATTCTCTCATTAGTGAGATAATTTGTTCGCATACAGTCCTGGAAATCCTCTTTCCTCGTGAATTTTGACCAGATCACGATTAGCCATAAAAGATAGTCATAGTTAGTGTCAATGGAAGTAAAGGCTCACCTGATTGATTCAATAATTGCATCCATATATTCCTTTTTTGTCATACTTCCTTTAACTTGCCGGGGAGTGCTTCTAAGTTCCAAATAAACAACACCGTCACAATAAAAGTCTTCAATTACATCCTTAGTCACTTTTCTTATGATCGAAGCACTAATAGTCATTGAATGAATCATGGAGAACATTTTAAAGCACCTTTAAAAGATAATTTAAAAATTATCACAAATTCCAACTATTCTTTGAAATAACTGGATTGTGGATATAAATCATATTTGTTTTCCAAAATAGGACTAATTTTATTAAACACCTACTCCTCCAGTGAACGATCCTTACAACCTATAATAAAGCGTTTAATGTCGTCATAATTTGTCCCTTTATTATCTAAGGTCTGTGATAGTTCCAAAAGGGTTTTGTCGCTGATAGAACCATTTAGATGAGCATGAAGTTCCTGTTAACAAATTAAAGAATCACTTGTTTACAATCGTAATTAATTGGAATTGGTTTCACGAGGAATATACTCACCAATTTTGGCAATTTTTTGCAAAATGACATAGTAGAATTATCCATTCTTAAAAGCTTACTGGAAAATGTGACAGGAAATATATTCTCGTTATTTAAATATTATGTAAATTAAATTTGAAGAAGACTAGTAAAAATCCCGCGGATTTCATGCAGTTATTACGAGTTTGTTTTGTTTTCCTCTAGTTCGTGGCAGCGCCACTGTAGGGTCGAAGAAGGTATGGTGGGCATGGGATGCTGAGGGTGTATGAGTGAGTGTGGGATTAAGTTGGAGAATGTCTCAGTGTCACTGACCTTTTGTTGTTGAAAAGGTCAATAAGTTTTAATAATTTCTTCCTAAGAAGTTTATTTCGCCTTGCCAATTATCATGGCCATCAGAATGAGTAAGTCTTCCACAAAATCTGTATTGTCCTGTGATGTTCACCGGTTGATTTGGCAATTTTAAATGTCTTTTATCTGTTATTTTTAAAGTTAGATGTTTATTTATGACTACACCTTGGGAAATATCAGAAGTAGTTACGTTTTTAGGTTAATGAATTTTCCAGTGGAAAAATAGGTTATATTCGCGGCAAATTTTATTGTTATTAGTACTCAATACTATGCTATCATTTGGTTTATTATCCCTGACTGTTACCTTTTATTACATTTAAACTAATAGTCTGTGTTAACTTGAAGTATGAGACCACTTTTCTGAAGCTGAGGGTTAAATAATGGATCTTTGGTTTAATTAAACAGGGTACCGAATGCTTAGTGGGTTCGCATCAACACTGAATCGGCTTATGTCTTCAACCGTCGTTGAACCATCTGTTGCTGTCGGTCACACGTCTGCAAATAGTGAAAAGTCAAGTAGAGTATTTCGGACGAACGAAAGCAACCCGGTAAGTCCGTTTTTTTTGGAGCCTTTTATTCATGCGTTCGTTTGGAGACCTATACATTTTCCAGTGTCCTAGTATTCGTACTTGTTTCAATTTTAAAATTCTATATGAATTCAGTGTAGTAACTAAGTATTTTTATTAAGTAAAGAGATAGTCCGCACAGTTTAAACTGGTATATAAATTGCATGAGCTGCCATTATTAAGCCAAAGACTACAACAGTTTGGTTTTTCATTGGTTATTAATAATTGAGTGACAAATAAGGTTTTTTTTTTAGTTCCCCGAGTGGCACGTTTATTCCCAAATTGGCTCGTCCTACTTTGTATGCAATAATGTGAGATAAATTACATTTATGCATCCCCATGAATTCCAGGGGTATAGCCTGAGCTACTTGATGAGGAATGCTTGGCCTTAACCCATCACAATCTTAAAAATGCATAAAAGACCTGCTGTGGAAATAAAGATAAAATAATACAGACAGGTATAAGCCTCTGGATTTGAAATTCCACTGAGCTGCTTTGGTGACACCAGGGTTTTTTGGGTTGCCCCCTCGCTTTCCCTACTGGCTGGACAGCATTGGTTTCACTGGGCAACTCAATGGCCTGGTGTTATCTCTGCATTGCCGCAGAAGTCTTTATCTCAAGCTGTATCTGTGTTGAACGTGGAGCTAGAGAACTAATCCAGGACCATGTTGAGGGGTCAACAAATGACAAAATTGCTTTGTCTTTCATATAAATGCATGTTTTAATGTAATCAAGAAATTATATTATAAATAGTAAAATAATTTCTTAACTAAAACACATAATTGAGCAAGCTTTCATTATTAGCTAGCCAATTAATTTGAAAAGTTAAAAAACAGTTTAGCACTTAAGCTACATAACCTTGTATTTCTAGTTTCACTGTTTATTACTGCGAAAATGTTTATAACCTATTAAAAAAATGAAACAATCTGGACACAGCTGGCTGAATAAGTATTTTTCAGATGCTAAAGAATGTAAACATGATAGCGAGTCAACAAGTTACTTCCTCTCAAACAGAAATTAAGTATTTAACAAAGAAATAGGTAGTATATATAAAGGGTGATTTTTTATCTTCTGTATAAATATTGCACATTTAACGATAAAAAAGGTTGTGTTTGAAAAATTCAATCTCTTCTATCTGAGGAAATGATTCATTTCTTTTGCTTACTAACTCCACAAATTTTAGGTGGTGAAATTTCCTGTTATCCATGATTTGTAGATTTGCCTCCATGCATTCCTCAAAGCTACAACTCATGACTTCAAGCAAACACAAGCGTACAGCCTCATAGTACAAGGCTTAGCACATTGGCTCCATGCTGTAATTTGCTGTCTGCGCATGGTAGTGGGTGAAGAACCTGAGCATGGCTCAGGCAATGCACAAACTGGACTGCTAGTTGCCATTGGTGTACAGCTTGTTGAGAGATTATCGAGGCTACTAAAATCGCTAAAAAGTACAGTTAAAAATAACCCGAAATTCGGTTTGATTGAGGAACATGACAACCTTTGTAAAATTCATCAAAAATTATTAATGCAATGCTACTGTTTCATCACGTAGATGACATCTTCAGGTACCTAATTATATACCTGATCACACAAGTACCTGAATTTGTCACCTATGTGATGGAACTGTTTGTACATTAAAAATAAATTTATGGTAAATTTGAGATTTTCTTAATCCTCAAGATGAAAGTTTGCAAGATTGAGCTCGATACCATTGAGTTTGTTTAATTGGTGAGGTTGAGCTTAGTGCTTAGCACTAAGCTCAACACCGTGTGAAATTAGCATGTCAAGGGTAGGCAGGGTAGTCCCTTTCCTGTTTTGTCTGTGGTTTACCTCAAAGTTGTGATAACACAGCTAGGATAAATCTTAGCATGCCAAGAGATGTTACCCTGGACCTCCGCTCAGTAGCTCGGCGCTCCACCGTACGTAAAATTTTAGTGGGCCGAAGAATTATATATTTTTCGAAAGAGGAGTGGGGAAGGCTGGACTTACCACCTACACCACTGCTTACTGCTTAGCACGTCTGGTGCCTTGGTATTCTACTCCCATCATTCCACTTTTTACTGACACAAAAGTAATTTTTTTCGCCTGCTCGGTGGGTGAAACATTTGGTTTTTAGGGTTATCGAGCACTTCACTTATTTCCCGTTTGTCTTAAGTGTGACTAAGGGTACATTTGTATACCCCGAGGTTGTGTGCGCGACTAACAATGACCACTCCGGGTCATGAACCCGAGTTGGAGAGAGTGTGGATCTACGTTGTTCCTTCCTTTGACGATAGATCTCTGAGTAATCGACGGATCCCTGTATCCATGTTAAATCACCGTAAACCCTGATTGCGTGTGTCCGTACTACTCCCCAGGGTCACTTTGGACCGCGCACACGGAACGTGAGTGTATTTATGTTAGCCTTCCTTTCATTAGCGGTCATAGATTGGTAAGCTCTTCGATTCATTAAGTTTGTTTTCTCAATCCGTCAATTTTTAAACTAAAGTTGAATGAAGAATGTCAGTATTAACTGTTTTCCCTAAATATTTGATTGCGCGAATCCGCATTGATCGAAGTTGCAAATGCTGGATGTTCACAAATGTAACGAGTATACCAAAAGATATAACCAAGTGAGGTCCTACTTGCCATCTAAAGGCCCTTCATCGTCAACCTAATTCAAAGTATTTTACATGGGCCAAACTACTTTTGGGTTACATTTATCATTTGAACTTATGTTCATGTTTGCAGCTCATCATTGGTATTTGTCTGGAAATGGTTGGTATGTCTTGTGTCAAAATTAATTTAATTTTTCATTAGTTTAGTGATACGTGTAATTTTCCGTTAGGCGGTCTGCCTGGAAACAAGGCTCATTAAAGGATGAGCTGGTGTCACGACTGATTATCATACTAAAGCTTCGTAAGATATATTGGATCACCGGCAAATAATTGTTATAACATGAAAGGACAAAACTATTCACTATAAAACGGAATGAGAGGCTATCCATTGAAACAAATGGGGAAGGGAAATTACGAGTCTTTTTCAGCATGAATTGGACGTAACTCATTGACGTTGGCCAAAAGTAACTTGGTCCATGTCAAATACTTCGAGTTGGTTTGAAGATATAGGTGCCATTTGATGGCAAAGTAGGACCTTACATGTTTGTATTTTCTGGTGTATTCGTTGAATTTGTGTTCATCATTTGTTGAGTACTTCCTGGTACAAAAGGAATTTCTATTGTGGAATTTTTCTGTCGATGCGTATCGATTGAAAATGCTTGCGTTGTGGTCGCCTTGCCTCTGCAAACAGTTGTCTACGTCAGAAGGCGTCGAGATATAAAGTTTGGAAAAGTCTGAATTTTGCTCCAAACCTCGGACTCGAAAAGATCCGTATTGAATTTCCGTCTCCTTGAATTTCACATCGAATCGAACAAGCGTGTTTGTTATTTGTTTTGATGGATTTTATTTTCTCAAATATTTGCGACAGCGGCCTTAAAAAAGCCGTACGCAAATTAGCCAAAAGGAAAAATGCTTTAAAATAGGTAATTTTTTTTCGTTGACCGGCATTTTAGACGCTGCCCAGCGGTGGAAAGCAACTCTTCTCTCTCCCAACCCTTCTCTCTGCCGCCCCCACCTTCTTTCTGCCGACTGATGTGGATGCAAGTCTCACTCCATCCTCTTATCTGCCCTCCCCACACCTTCCTTTGTTTTTCACTCTCGGGCTTTGGCCTGGTTAATTTTCACTCGCTTCTCGCTAAAATGTATAAAGAAACAAGTTTACTGGCGCGTGGTTTTACTTGCTCTAACTCGAGCCTCTCTTGGCAGTTGAAGATTAAAAGAGCGATAAAGAGGCTGCATATACATTGGCGGGATAGATTGGTAGTACATAGACGAAGTAATTGAGATAATCACCCGGGCTGCTTATTGATAGTAGATGGGCTCCGTGGGAAGCCGTAACTTTGCGAATGTCGCGTTTTTGGTCACTGACCGCGGCACTTTTGTGATCTCATAATGAATAGTCAGCGAATGGATAAAAGCCGTTACGATTCATCCTGAACCTTATCTTTTTTTTTAAGTTTCTCTTGATAAAGTTAATTTTTTTCGCGTCGGGTTATTGGGAACTATATGATAAAACTCGTCTCGATTATCTGAGTGGACGTGTATGTGCTTGCTAGTGTTTGGTACCTCGTTTACAAACACGCACTCGTCTGTGCTTATACAGATTTGATAGGAGCCTGGAAAACTGGCTAAGTGAGTAATGTAAGAAGTTTCATGTTAAGGACGAAAAAATCTGTTTTCGTCGTGACTCCGTGGAATCGATTCTCTAGGAGGACAGAATTAAGATAACCATTTGCGGCCATCGAGTTTTGCTGCGGTTGTAAAAATATGCTGCACATCAAAAGTTAAATTAAAATACTTTATATATTCTCTTGGAAGTACGTATTAAGCCCTACTTAACAAATATAATTCATAGTATTTTTTATTATTAAAACGCATATGTGCAGATAGACAATTTCAGTTGGCACACAAGACCTAAGTATTACAATCAAACTTGCCTTGGAAAAATAACATGACATCTCAAATCCAATCACTATCACGAAAGATAATAAATAAAATCAGTCAGAAAAAACAATACACTTTAAGGAAACATCCAAACACCAATCTCCAACACAAAAAACTCCCCATCTCATTAACATCAGTTTCCCAATCAGCAAGAAAGAAATCATAACTAAGCTTTTACATACACTTTTATGCAACACATCAATCAAATTATTATGTAAATTGTTTCCATCTTTTCTTAAAAGTATGTGCCCTGTTAGGAAAGGGCTCGAATAGTTTTGCAGGTAAACTGTTCCATTCAACAATTGTTTTATTGAGAAAAGAACTATTTCTATTAGGTCTTTGTGCCCAGCATTTCACTTTGGATATGTGACCATTCCTTCCTTTTTAAATTTGGATTTCCCGCCTCTTTCCATAGTTCTGTCCAAGCTTGATCTCCCTTCAGGATGCGGAACATTCCACAAAGTCTGCTTATTTTATTCTACTTTGTAATGGTTCCCAGCCCAGCGTTTTTAATGGCCGCCTCACTGCTCTAGGAGTCGCCGCGTTAATATTGTGTAAAAAAATTTTAACGTGGGATGCTTTGAGGGAAATCCTATCGTTAGAAATGTGTAGTAACACGGACCTGAATTTTGTCGTCGTTGCACGTAGATGTTGGCACTACTTCGATCATGCTCTATAGAGATTCACCCAGTTAACACTTGCTACTCTCGTCCCCGCCGCTGTATATCACTCTATAATTGTCACTCCAGTAATCCCCGCTATCCTTCCATCTCACCTCGCAGAGACCTAAAACATCTATATTACCTCTTTCCATCTCTCGCTTAATATTTTCTAATTTGCCTCTCCTCAACATTGTCCTGACGTTCCAGGTTCCTATTCTAACTACTTTCGCCTTCTTCTGAGTCTTCTGTCCTGCTGCAGTTATTTCTTCCCTGCAAGGGTTTCGTGGGATGACGACCGCGGAAGCCTTGCCTCTCCCGCTGCCGGGCACGACACACGGCCTCTTGGGCCGAGTCCCGTAGTTGCCAGGACTCATATTATCTATAGTGCCCATCATTATATTCTTGGGAATCATAATTGAGGTGGTTTCCCGTTGCCTTCCTCAATAGTGTTTTTAACGTGACACCATCACTTAATGGCCGCCCCACTGGGGTCAGACGCCATTGAAGCCGCCTCACTGAGGAACAGACGCTGCGTGGACTACCTTTCGTCTGGCTCCTAACCTTCGACCTATCTGGCATGGGTGACCCTTCCAGGAGTAATTATTATTACTCCCGCCAGCACAGCTCTTACTTACCATATATTCCCATGTATACTTATAGATTTATTTAACTTTGAAAATTATCTTCCGGAATATATCAAATATTAAAACAATTAATCGTAAGATGTGCCATATCTAAAAAAGTAGAGCTGTTAAATAAAAACGGATTTCATATTTGGATTCAGCTCTACAAATATAGTTAAAATCAACACAAAGATTCCAGGCATCAAAAAAATGATTTTTTTTGTAGGCCTTTGTTATTTGACGAAATAAAATCATATAGGTAGATGCCTAAATCAATTTAGATACGTTTGAGTACTGTTTCCCTCGACGGAACGTGCTAGTTATAACTTGAAGCCAGATAAATGCTTGTAATCCAGGCTTTTTAAACCCCTCTCCCATTACTGAATCTTTTCCTGGATTACTGAGTCCTCTGCCATATCCCTTTGGGTGTGTTATAGATGGGCATACTTGCAGATGAACACAATGCTGCGTCGAGGTCGCATTCCCCTTTTCGAAGACCAAATGCAGTTAGTTGAATTGATCGTATAACTGTTCTACGTTTTCGATCTGTTTCCACGGTGGGAAGTATTTTTAGCACTCGGTTCGAAGTTTGTCCGAGAAATTGCTGTCAAAACATTGCCGCAGTAACAGACGACGGACGTCAGGGGAGAGGAGAGGGATTTGGGCATCACGTGTTCGTGCGCTTGAAAAAGGCGAAGGTTGTCGCTTTATAACATTAACTTTAGAGGTAAGCAGAAGTAACGTGACTGGGTGGTGAAGAAGCCCACTCCCACCTTTGGCTTTACCTTCCCCTCTCTCGCGAAAACCGCGTAGAGATAAAAAAACACCATGAATGCATAGGAAGTGCATTTTAAGGCAACAGTTTCAGTAAATGAATTTCTGGTCCTTCTTCCATTGAGATAATTTTTTACGAGAGCGACAATTTCTGACCATGCGCTTGGGAATGGATGACAAATAATTCATTCTTATGGCGAAAAAATTGGGTTTTAAAGGTCCTCCGACGTGTGATTCAGTGCTTGGTATGATCAAAACTTAGTTTATTAGTGCTTCCCTGAACACTTTCCGCGAGGTAGGAGTACTCCGCAAAAGTGCTTCTTCGATCGCTTTTTGCCAATCAAAACGCCTGACCTCTTGAGTGAAGGGCTGGTCGAGTCGCCACGCACGTAACTCTGTTCTCTGCCAAGTGCCTCAGGATATACGTAATTGGGTGATAATTTTATCGATTATTTTGAAGGTGTTTTAGCAGGTGGCCTTACAGCATAGCGAACTCCATAATGATACAATGCGCGGAATTTCAATTAATGCATTTTCGTATTCTGTTTCAATATGGAGTGCAATTCTTCATATGGATAGCTCGTATCCATTGCGTTATTTTGAATTAGTTATTATAATTAGTTGGCGCATCCGAATACAAGTGGAAATGGATTGAACATATTTAGGATAAGTGGTCGTAAACATTTCATTTGTTTGAAGTAAAATTAGCAGAGGATTATTTTCTCTATAAAATGCCATTCTCAAGGATCACGATTTAAAACAAGAAAGAAAATATTAACTGGTTCAGAATATTTCTCGGAGTTAGTTTTAGGGAAAATGTTTTTTTCTCAGTAAGTATTCATTGGTGTTGAAGCGCTTTTTGAGAGTTTTGATTAGGTTGACTCTTTGCAAAATGTCACTTCCGATTTGATTGTCGCCAAAATGTAATCAATTCTTCTAACTTTCATAAAATATTGGTTATAAAATCTCTTTGTGCCCAAAATTATAGTGTCTGGTTATCATGTGTAAAATATTTTCCCCATACGCACATTTGGGGAAATCGAGAAAAATTATGTACATCCTTTCAGAAGTTCTTAAAGCATATTTATTTATTTGTTCGTCAAGGTCCGAAAACGGCACTTTTTGGCCTCTACGCCGGACAACAATGACAACACAACAAAACAACATCACTAACATCCCAGTCCTAGGGGGAAAATTCCCACCCTGGCGGGAATCGAACCTACACCCCTTAGATTGGCAGACGAGGACGTTACCCCATCGCCACCGGGGTATTCCATATGTTGCTCATATTGATCCTTTCATCCCATATTCGATTTTTCACGAGTAGATTGCTTTCTCACATACTACGTGTAATTTAGGAAATTTCGATTGCGACTTGGCTTTGCATAGAATTTCATTATTGTGTATAATATCTTTACAAATGATGACGCTGCAATTTAAAATTTTAAAATTCATTCTATAGTACAAAGGCAATCACGTGAAAACTCAAAAAAAAAATGACAACACGTTGATCATGCATCTAAATATCCATATAAATTTCCACACAGTTTAAAGTATATGGAAAATTACAACCTCATTTAATACGGACATCAAACAATTCTATGAAGTGAAGCCTGAAAGTGTAAAGTAAATATATATCTAAATGTTACTGCATTTTAAGTTCTAAGCCATTCTTGGCGAATCAGCGGGCGCTTTTTTAAATACATCAATAGTGAATTTTCAAGATAAATAGTAAATGCAAGGGGACCAGGTAACCCAGGGGATAGAGCGTTTGACTATTAAACGGGGGCCCGGGTTCGATTCTTGAGTACGGCTTTGGGCACCCTAAGCTTCACTCAATCTGTGTGATTTTTCGGGTACCAGAATTCCCTGGGAAATCATTCCAAGGAATGGAACTGGCCCCACTACCCTGGTGTGTGAACATTACACGCCGTTGGGCTGAGTACTAGTGAGCTTTATCCTCACTTATCAAACCAAGCTTAGGGTTGATAATTGTGGTTTCATAGTCATTGCAACAACCATTCCTTACTTCCTCTTTCAACTTCTTCCAAAAAATGAGATAATTTAAATCCTCTCTCAATGAATTCTCTCTAATAATCCTCGTTCTTCACTCCTTCCTGAACCCAAATTGGTCATCCCCAAGCTGTCATTTGCCTTGCTCTTCGTTCCTTTATTGGTAATTCTGAGAACCACTTTGGCTGCGTGCGAAATCAAACTTATTGTTCTGGAGTCTTCATATATGGCTGCCTTTCGCTTTTTCGGAATGGGAACAAACACTGACCTGATGAAGTCTTCCGGCCAAATCCCTCCCTCATAAATGCGTCGATACTCTATATCAATAAAAACTCTTCCCTCTACCTTTCTCAAATCTTTTAGTAGTTCCGCGGGAATGTTGTCCACCCTCACGGCCTTATTTTATTTCAATTCCCTTAATACCCTTTATATCTCGCTTGTATACTTGTATTTCCCCCGACTTATCTCTAATTGTCAACTCAGACTTTCTCTTGTTACTTCCTGATAGTGTTTTAACTTTCTTGTATAGGGCACCAATTTCACCCTTTCTCGGTAAACTTCCCATATCCTCGCTCTGCGTCTTCCATCTTTTGCTCCATTTGTTACCTGTCTCTAGTTACTATTAACTCTTTATACTTGCTTCTACCTAACTCTGTATTTACATTCTTCCATTTTCATCCGTAATCCATGGGTTTCTTTCCTTTTCCTATTAACAGTTTTTGTAGTTTCTTTTTCGGCTTTCGATATCTCTTTTTTGATACATTCTCATTTTTTTTGACATTACCCAACTCTCTTTCCTTACTCCTGATTTTTTCTACAGCCAGCTGATACTCCTTCTTTTTCGATCCTATTAGTACTTCTACGTCCTACTTCATGAACTGTCTTCCCTGTTTTATGTTTCGGAATCGGACACTACACTTCATAACTGCAAAATTGTGATAAGAGTCCGCATCCGCTCTCGGGATCTGCGAATTGATCACGCTGTTTCTAAATATGTACCTAACATGATATAATCTGATACATTTCGTAGTCACCTGGCATTTTCCGTGTATTCCTATGTCTTTGGTGGTGTTGTTGATGATTAACCAGTGTCTTCTGCTGTGAATTGTGGTTTCGTCACGTTCGAGGGTTACTCAAGGTGAAAAATTAGTTCCATGTTCTTTAAGAAATTAAGTGATAATCTTTCGAATGCTGCTTCATATCCAGAGGCTGGTGTCACATAACCAAACTACATGTACTAACGTTTTTATTTATCAAACCACTTTGCTTTTCCACATAAACTTTTTATTTTCAAAAAGAAACCTGGGTCGTGAAAATAAAAAGTTTATGTGGAAAAGTAAAGTGGTTTGATTTATAAAAACGTCAGTATGAAGATTTTCCACTAAGTTACGCCAGAAACTGTTTTATTTACATGTACTAAGCCATGTATTCTAAGACACTGATTTGTTCGTGTTTTACCATCTTTCGAATTTTACCTCTGCTGTCTCTCCTAAATCAGCGTATCATCTTTTCTTCCATTAAAGAATAATAACGCGACCCTTCTGTATCTATAATCTCGTTTTAGATCTGTTACCTTAGTGTTAGTTTTTCATAATTTATCTTCAGGTTATTTGGATATCATGTCCTATACACTTTTCTGTGAAAATATTCCTAAGTGCCGCGATTACGGAATCTTTTCTCTCATAATCCACTGAACGAACAAACAGCTGCCGATAAGTAAGGCAAAAGCTGCAGACAGTAAAATTAGTTATGTAATTTCACTTGGAAACCTCGATTTTAAAGTCTAGTTCAATCATAAGACCAGTCTTTATTCGTTGATCGGTCTGTGAAATGTCTGTTTGACTTTTGTTGTCGCGTGCTGAAACGAAGGGTGGCGAACTCAGCGGTTTAAGAGGGCGCCGAGCCGAATTTTTTTCAGGGGCCGGAAGTAATTGTCCAAACCAGCAATCGTTTTTACTGTTATGATTTGCATCGTAAATGGCACGTAATTACCACTATTAATGGCACGTATTACATTAAGAGCTCCTGTTTTGTATCTCATGGCTTTTTCTATCCACAGTCGTTCAGGTTGCTAAAATTAACCTTGTGACTGCCGAGACATGTAACATCATTGATTTTAAAGGTATCGTAGGATTTTAATTGACAGAGGGGGTGGTGAAAATGGTACTCGAGAAACAGTGCATCTTCGAGGGCTTCCTCGCTATCTCTTCCCTTCCTTTTACGCGTTTTCTCGCATGTTTACATCTAGAAGAAATTATTGAAAACATTTGCTACTAGCGCGCTGTCTGTTTTTATAACACTACTGCGGTCCTTTGGAGATTCCAAAATTAATGCCGACCCTGTCATGCCCGAACATACGTCCAAGAAGACCCTCGGGCTTCCTTCCGGCACAGGACTTTTCAAGCCTCGTCGAGTGGATCTCATGGTTTTTCTTATTGTTTCAAACGTTTCATATGTAACTTATCAATTAGCGTAAATTCACCGGATGCTTATTTCTTTACACACGCACTTTAGATTTGATATCGCCTCGCGGCTCAACTTGCGTCATACGAACGCGGACTGGTTCACATCGTTTTCCCGGAACCTGCTTGTCGTTTTTTTGTCTACAGGGAATTACTCCCATTATTTTGCCCGTTGTCTTTCTTACGAGTGTTGAACGTGAGCACGTGTTGTTTTCTCCCGATACCTTTCCTAATATCCGCCAAGTTTGCATAATCAAATAAATGGCACGCTTTCCTGTCGGAATTGTGCTTAACCGCAGTTAATATTTTGCCGTTTCGCTTGGTCGTCATTTGCTTGCCGCTTGCACATTTATGCATCCTAAAACCTCCAAACACAATGTAACGATCCATTACACCGCATTTCACCTCATTAAAATGCCATTCGATGCGGTCGATCGAGAACCTGTGGCCAGCGGGATTTTTGCCTCCTTTTTGGTCTTTGGTTATTGCACCCTCGAATATCCGTGAAAATTCCAAAATTCGTCTTGTTTGACGGTATGGGGACCCCTTATTTATTCGCGCACTTAGTGCGGATGGCATTACTTTTGAATTCATATCCGACCGGTAAGGAATATGCCCAGGGCGGAATTTCTAACTTCACCCAATGGTGGCGGTAATTTATCAGTGTTTTTATCCTTCAGCTCCATCTGTGAGCGCGGTCTGTGAATGATATCTTCTCATTTACATTGTAAAGTTGCAACCGCAGATGCCGATGGAAGAAAACGAGAAAAATATCGGAGTGACAGGAAACTGGTCTCGTATTTTGCGATCATTTCTTCCCTTGGGTTCTTGTTGCCCCCACGGCGTCGTGTTCATCTTAATTTAATCTCACAACTTATTTTTGTCTCGGGTGTTCCCTTTACTCTAGGTATTGTGACCTGATCGGATTTATTATATGCGAGGTAGGTGGATGCATTATCCTTTAAATAAAGACAGTATGATGAAAAGGAAACATGCATCAGGAAAAGTTTCCATTCTCTTGATGATTGATGCTCAATCAAAAATTCTCAGTATCTTCTAAATTCTAGAGCAGTATACCATCTCGAAGTAATACTGAGGCAATATTACATAAGCTTTGCAACAAGACATGATAGTAATGTTCGGATATTCTTGGGAAACCGCAGACGGCTCAGGGAAAGGAAATTACCCTGTTGTCCAGATGCGTGAACCTCACTCTTCATAGGGGTTAGTACGAGAACCGAACTTCACATACGTATCAAACCAACCTTAGGGTTGATCATTGGGGCCGTGAAGTCACGAGGGAAATACGTATTAACGTCTCTTGGGCAATAGTAATACAACACAAAATTGCTGTCGAATACCGTTCTGTATTTCTGCGTCGTACCACATGTGTGCTTGCAGCAGAAATCTCAATGATGTTTAAATGTTGAGAGTGAGAATGCAGTTCATACGTTTGGTGCGCTACTCCGAGCTCCTAGCTCTTGTCTGAGGCTTCGCGAGGTGACCGCGTTTACTCCATCTAAAAACCCTCGACTCAATTTCAATTGTGTGACTAGTTGCACCGTTAAGGCAACCAAGATACGCCAACTGGTCGTCTACTGCATGCCCTGTTGACCTAAGTGTCGCGCGTATTTATTTCTTCTGTTTAGATTCAGCTTAATCTTACACATTGTTTGCTTTCAACGCTCGTGATTCCGAATTTATTTATATTTTTACAATCGATATTCAAATCCTTCTTTTGGCTGGTAAGTCTGAATTCCCTTGCTATCTCTCTCTCTCTCTCTCCAATAGTAGAAATCATTGCATGTCATTATATTTGGTCTACCGATTAGAGGTACGTAGTAAACGACTCTAAATATTATTCCACCATATCGTGGAATTCCTTTGTACTATCTTGTACAAAATACACATAACATCTCATTGGTTACAAAAGGAATCGAATGCAGCGTGAACATATATTTTTTCGTTTTCACTTTCTCCCTCGATTAATGTCCGCGACTAGCTTCTCCTCGGATTGATGCTCTCAATCCCATCTACAGAGAGACTTGGAATTCCGGTATTTTGCACTAAGAAAACATTGACATAAATTCAATGCCCGTATCGGTAAGGTAAAGCTAAGGTTGGGGTCGGCAGCAACGCCTCGAGTGCGTGAAGGTGTGGATTCCCGAGAGGTCAACAAGAGTGATTCGGTGGAAAACGTGGCAGTGACTTTCGTTCGGATTGCATCTTAAGGAGGCTTTGATACTTTTGCCCAACCTGTATATAGGTCGTGGTGTGTGGATATTTATGCATATGTACATGAGGGCATTGCATATATGCTTTTCTGATCGGGGGATTGGGATGGCACGGTGGCTAACGTACTGGCTTCCCACCGAGAGGGTCCGGGTTCGAATCCCGGAGACGTGAGATATTTTGCAGTTGTATCCCCATCCCTACTCGGGGTGATTTGTGGGGAGCACTTTGAGCGAGTACGCCGTCCGTCGGATGGGACGTTGAACTACTCGTACTTGGCACCTTGCGTTAAGAGAAGGCTAATTCCGACGGCGGGTTTCTCTCCACCCTTCCTCCTTCTCTCCCCATCCATCCCTGATGGGGCAAATGACCTTAGCTGTCGGTCGCCTCCCCGAAAAAAACTGTAACAGCCACTACTTTTCCGGTGCATTCATCCGCATAAATATGTTTTCGCCGATTTGTGGGTGTCCGTGTTTGAATGAGCGCGCGCGTGTAAATACATGCGTGCAATTTTGCGTGCGTGTCGGGATGTACGCACGTTATGTATTTCCACACGACTTATATGTTTGATGTGTATAATGTGGGTGGTCGTTTTGTGGGTGTTGACTTTCTATGACGTTGTTACCCGGCGTTGATAACGTTGGGCGAGGCGGAGACGGCTTTGGGTGATGTTAGATCGTTTTGCACGACAATGTACAACGTATGAAATTGTTTTAAGGTATTAAGTTTCTCTCCTGTCCGTTTTCACCTGTTTCCTCCTTGACTCCCATTTTCATTTGTACCCCGACAGACTTGAATGATACAAGAGAATGGTACCCAAAAGTTCAGTGAAACACTTTTAAATGGACAGTGAAGTGGTGGAATAATTTTTAAGCTGTTCTATAAAGATTTAAGTTTACGGCAGAATGAGAAATACAACGTACATATGTTTCTCGTAATCCGATAGGGTGGACAAGCAGTCTATCTCGTTTTTCACAGAAAAAATTATTATCCGTAATCTTCGCTCATTCCTGTTTTTTCATGTCTTTCCCACACTTGCATTTATCTTTTAAAAACCCTCATTATCTACGTTTCAGGCTTTCGTGCCACTGTACTATTTACGAATCTTGGTTTCTGTTCAACACGCATTTCGAGCCCTTATCCTCGTCTACTTATCGTCGTTAAGTTGGGTTTTTCAAATGGTATGGGTGTTTGATCTGTTCTCAGGGCTACATATATTCAACAATTAGCGGTGGGGACTTACTTATTCACTTATTTGTATCTCGGAATCTCGGCCTTCTAATTGTCACTATCTTTCTAATGGACTCGAGTCTCATTACATTGAGTTCTACTGGAATAGAGAACAAGGATGAATATTTGCGAAGCGTACGTGATTATTACTTTGTATTTATAATATAATTCGTGATCTGGAAAATACCTACATGTTGTGTATCACTATAGACATTTGTTATAGAAGCGATTTTATTTTTACAAATACTAGAATAGTTTTCTTGATGTAACTGTCGTTACGAAGGGAATTAATATTCGAATGTTTCGTATTGCGTAGCCGAGTTTTTCACATCATCAAGGTATGCGTGTGTCAATAAAATCATTAGTATTTGCTAATGCTCGGCCTCAAGGCTTTTTAGCGTTAAGCTCACTTTTGTGCCATCGTTTCTAGGAGTCTCCGTCTGGTTTCTGTGAAAGCCCACGAAAATCTGCAAATTCGTATTTGACGGCCAAATTTAAAGAAAACATATTTTATTGCGCGCTATTAAGGCTTCGTCAGTGCGAATGAGCATTATAGATACTTTCGAATACCTCTGATGTAGCGTTTGAGTGGGTGCTGGAAAGAGACATAGTGGACACCTTTCAAGGTCTCCGTGTCTGATTTTCACGGTAGTCACGGGAATTATCTTACTTTGTTTGCATACATTGTTTAATTTTTCGGCTTCCTTATAAAATCCTATCCAGATCCATTGTTATGTTTTTCATTTTTTAAATATTTGTCGTGCTGTTTTAAATCTAATCGCGTAATCAAGACTACCTCTCCTACTACATCTATATTATTTTACTTGTTTATTATAATACTAGCGAATAAGTGCTGTATGCGTTTGTTAAAAATTCTGTGGTAGAACTGAATTGTAAACTAGTGAAAAATTTTGAGACTCTTATGACGACCGCTTTAAGAACAACATGTCGAATTTTCTATTTTTTATAGTGTAGCAACTACAGAGTTCAAATTCATCCTGTTTTCACCGTGCATTTCTAAAATTCAAAATTTAAATATTATTTAAATTTATTTCTAAAATTCAAAATCAAATTTCTTATATTAATGGCCTTGGGATTTCTTATATCCATGGCCTTAATTCTGGTGTGTATTCACCCCCTGCCACACACCATGGCGGTAGCTTGCAGGGTATAAATAAATAAGAAAAAATCGAACTCCTTTCGAATCGAACGGATTATCACGTGCAATCTTCTTATAACATTCATGGCGTTCGGTCGGTGCGAGAGTTTGACTTCGTTTCGCGTGGGCGAATATACCACGCACTCTCTCAGTCCCCACAGCCATTATCGAGTGCATTTCACTAAAACAAGTAAATTTTACTGTGGTGCAGTTTCCCGATTTCAGGCACTTCCTACCCTCACAAGGGAAATACAAGTCATTGTAATTCGGTGAAGTCGTCATTTGTGTCGTGACTTGCGTGGACTTTGAAAATGTAGTCCTTATCCTTAAGCAGTCGAATGCATTCACAAAATTAAGGTTACTGATATATTATTGAGGTAACGTATGAAGTCACCCGGAAAAGAACATGTGGTTAAGATAGTTTTGCTTATAGCTATTATTA
Organism: Hetaerina titia; assembly: GCA_037158775.1. NCBI lineage: Eukaryota > Metazoa > Arthropoda > Insecta > Odonata > Calopterygidae > Hetaerina > Hetaerina titia. The sequence goes on from CM073768.1 coordinate 128,224,577, forward strand.
GAAAATTTTAAAGTGAGGGTCAACAGTAGCAATTGACAAATTCGAAGAAACTGCGGGGGAGGCTGATTGATAAGATTTGTGAAAATTTGATATGGAGATTGGATTGCTTGTTTCCGAAACCTGGTCATTGGTGCACGAGGTAAAACGTAAATGGGGACTTTTGAAACGAAGGTGCGGACAAAACTGGGGAAAGTATAGCGAACGGATTGGACAACAAATGGAGTGCGAGGCGTGGTAGACGAATTGCAAGTTGGAAGAATTTCGACGAGAGCAGGGAAAGTAGACGCAGGAGATGTTGAGATTCTGTGAGATTTTAGAGAAAAAATGTTGGGTAAGTAAGATGGAGGGAGGTAAATATAAAGCATTTTGGAGTACACGAAGATGGGTAAAAATGGTTTTTCCTAACGCAGGCTCTCAACTGTTGTATTTTTTTTAGTGTTGCTTTGAGCGTAAGAGTTAATCCCTAAAATACCGCAAAACTGTGCAATAGTTATAATGGTAGTCGTAGTATAATTATTGACTTCTTAGCGGATGACCTGTTAGGAGAGATTTTATACACGACCATTATTCTCGTCACTCAAATTTACGTACATGCATGTGCAGTACGATAGCACAATACGTGAATACCTTCGGGATCCGATCTACCATGCAAAAAAAAAAATTGAATATTAATTCTTTATATTGTCGTGATTTATTCCATTCCGTTGTAGATTCACGAATTTCGTCGTCAAGGAAGATGCGCAGATGTTTTCCTTTGACGAGTGAATTGCTGATGCATTCAAGGGCGACGTGAAAACGTAGCAAAGCTCACCGTTTCATATCAGATGGTATTATAATCCGGGCACACACAAAATATAGCTTAAAAACTATCATATAGCATTGTTATGTAACAAACTTTTTGACGTCATGCTATTTGGTTCTTTATCGTTATATAACTTGTTTTGGGATGGTATCAGTTTTTGAGACAAGACGTTTCAAGAATTTCAAAACGACGATTTGCTACTCTATAACATTGCTTACACGGTCTGGTCACTGCAAGGGACCTGTATTAAAGTGGGTCTCCTCGCGTGATGAGAACGCATAAAGCTATTCTTCGATGTTTTATGATTTTCCTTAACTTTGCCGCCAACTAATGGCATCATATTGCAAAACGTGCAATCTAAAGTAGAATTTGTTATGTTATATTGTTTTTTTTGTAAAAAGTAGTTATTCTTCCAACACATATTTCTTTTGTTATGTAGTGTGGAAGATTATATTCAGATAAATATTTATTATGGCTAATTCGTCTTCGTCATGTCGGTAGCTCTCTTTTTTATCTGGCGATGAGTACTATTGTTTTTCTGTGTGGGATTCTACTTTCTTAGTTATAGTTTGTCAAAATACCGGTGTTAAGTGGTTCCTCAAATTACGGAAGACCATTTTCGGCTTTGTTTTTACGCATTTGCAAAGATTCACAACATGAACGCACCTCTCCCCCTTTCTCATATTAGGTTATTGACGGCGCAGTCTTTAATACTTATCAAACGTTGATTTACAAATAAGTATTTTTCCGCTGCGGTTATCTACTAATCACTTCTATGAATTGTGTGAAACAATTTTTGCACCAGAGCTGTATAAAAAAAGTAAAAACATCTAAGATCATCATAAAATAATAATAAATAATCACAAAAAGTAAAACACCTCTGCCATCGGAATTCTGTCAACAGGAACATCAGTATAAGGGGTTCAGTTTCCTGTATCAGTTATGGTTTCCCAGGATGATCTGGTACCCGAAAAATCACATAGATACAGGTGCCTAGTGTCTTGCCCGGGAATCGACCTCAGGACCCTCCAGTTTGTAGTCTAACGCTCTACGTCCTGGACTACCGCGACCCACTGGGTGAATTTGAAGACACAGCTGTATTTGAACACAGAAATTTGGAAAAATTTTCGAAATTCATTAAGCGAATTTATACTAGCTTAAATAATTCTAAAGTGACAGTTGCATTTGTGAGCATTTGCGCATTGGTTTTTCTCGATGATCACGAATAATTAAATTTGTTTTAATTTATAATAATGTCATAATAAATCACGAGTAAGGTTACTCGTAACCCTCTCTCAAACCTCTTAAAGAAGCATCATTAAAAACTCGCACCTCAAGTAATTAAAGGACAGCCCCTTATAAACCTTGACTTAGGCACTGTACCCAAGGTGGGTGTCGAATCCCAGGCGGCAAAGAGGTCAGCTTGTTACGCTAACTCGGAAGCTAAATGCGTGTTCAAATTGGCTTGACCTGCCATCTGTGCGTGTCCAGAATAAGAATTTGAATCCCAGGTTAATCGGAGTGTTGTCAACAGTTATCTCTTCTGAGTAGGCAGGCGGAGAAATCACCCCGTGCAAATATGTGAAAAGTCAAATTGTGGGCGGGTTTCCACTTGCGTTGGCATTTGCAATTGTTACCGCTTTCTCCAAAGCTGGAGGTTTCTATGGTTGTGTGTTAATCGAGCATTGATTAATAGGCCTACGAAGGACTTTCGGTTTTATTGGCAGTTTCGCTTGTGCGGATGACAGTTTTCAACGAAAAGTTGAGGTGTTGTCGAATGAATGAAACACTTTGTAATGACCCTCTCGCAGTTCAATAGTTTGCACTCATTCGTAACTGTTTCGTCGAAATCACGAATTCAAACCTCGTGCGTTGCTTATTAACACGTTTTTTTATTTTTCTTCGTTGGCGCGAAACAAATAGGGCGAAAGAAGCGTGGTGGAAGACGCAGTGCGAGGATATGGAAAGTTTACAGAGAAAGGGTGCAATTGGTGCGTTGTACAGGAAAGCATATTCAGGAAGTAAGAAGAAAAATCGGTGCAAACAATAAAAGATAAGTCAAGAAAAATGATATCAGAACCAGGGAAGATTCAAGAGTGATGGAATGAATTAATAGAGGTACGAAATGGTAAATTTCATCAGACCAGCAAACCTCACACATAGAAAGGGGATATCATAGATTAGCGATAGATAGATTAGGATAGCATAGGTCCAGGCTTACTCAATGGCGACATAAAAAAGGTTATTAAGGGAATTGAAATAAAATAAAGCCGTGGGATAGACAACACTCAAGCGGAACTACGTACTGAAGGGGTTAGGAAAATGTAGGAGGAAGAGTTTTTGTGGATTAATTCGTGGTATTCATGAGGGAGGAATTTGGCCGGAAGACTTCGTTAGATCAGTTTGTTCCTATCCCAAAAAAAGGCAAGCCAGCAATATGAAGTACAGAACAGTAAGTTTGATTTCGCACGCATCTAGAGTGGTTGTTAGAATCATCAATTAGAGGATGGAGAGCAGAGCAAATGATTACTGAAAGGATGATCAGTTTGGGTTTAGGAAGGGGGGTGTCACGTGTGATACCATTGCAGTGACGAGATCATTTATAGATAGGAACATAGAATACAATCAGGATGTATTTCCCTGTTTCGGAGAGGTCAAAAAGTTGTTTGATTGAGTAAGTAGGGAAAAATTAATGTATTGCAGAAAATAGGTTTAGATTGGACGGGTAGGAGACTTATCTGCAGCCTGCTCATGTTACATCCTTCTCAGGCGGATGAAAAGTCGAGATGGGTAGTTATAAGAAGAGTGGTAAGACAGAAGGGTGAGGGGTGTCCATTATTACCTGTGTTTTTCAAAGTAATTAAATGAGATGTTGTTTCATTTACACGGAAATGAAGGTAGCTGTGAAAGATTTTGGGGTCAAGTGTGGAAGTACTTTCAAATACTGTATGTAAAGTAGCCGATTCAAAGTGAATTTGCGATTTTGGGCAGAAATTGTAGTACCAAAGCGTTTATTAATTCATTTCATTAGCACTTATTAAACCTTCGCTGCCACTCATTGAAAAAACCGCGCGTCAAGCAATGAAACGGACGCGACATTTGTTATGCAAGACAAATCTCTCTTCCACCTGCAAAACCGTCAAACTAAACGAGCATTTCTGTATGCAAGATGGATATTAACGGTCTCATGTGGTGCTACCATTGACTGTGGTGGAAGTGTATTGCATGTATATTGCTACCATTGGTGTCCCACACACAGGCTGGGTGTCTTCTGATGTTCTCGTGATATTATCCGATGACATGTTATTACTTGTACCATGTACGATAACACTGGTGTTGCGTATGTCTTGAATGCCCCTCAAATGCCTCATGCGGGGGGGAGGGGGCGAGCATTGGTTGCCCGGGATGAGATATAGCGAAAATTTTCTATTTAACGTGCCATGTCTCTGGTGGCTGTTGCGGTACATTTGGTGCGAGTTCATCACATATGTATTCGCAGGAATGTCGAAGACTAGGGGAAAATTGTTAGATATCTCAATATTCCGATTGGAGAGATGGTGGGAGAGAGGTCACTCTCAGCCCAAGCGCGCCCCTTCCATCGCGTCCCGTCGACCTAACCAGCATCCGACCAACTTTCACTCGTCGAGCGGGGAGTCTACTCGTCTTATCGTTAACGGAGATGCTGTGAGCTAACTCGTATCAATAACTCCAGCTATTATTTAATGACCGATTCCTCTCGACCGCATTCCTCGGGCTTTGCCTTAATTGGGTGACTAGCAGGGAGGTGTTAAAGGGGGGGGGGGCAACGCATCACCGCGGACTCGTTTGGTAACCGGCAAATGGACCTCTGGGGGTTATTCGGAAGTTTATGCGACGAGCGGTTAGATGCTATATATTCGGTGGTGCGTCGCAACAAACGGATGGCACGGCCTTGCTAATCGGGATGGTATAATATTTTATCAAGAAGTATTAAGCAGTCCAATAGAATGAGACAGTAGCGGACCCGTTATTTGGTCCACGGGTGAACCATTACTGTAAGGCACTCGATATACGGCCAACTGACTGACTCGGTGAGCTGCCACTGCCTTATGTGCCACTTAACGTGTAAATATGGATACCTAAGCAGCATAGACAATTGTAAAAAAGCAGAGACAATTGTAAAAAGTTAAATTCGTATAATGTTCATTGGCTGAGGCGAAACGGCGAGAAAAGGTTGACATTGGCAAGATACTGAGAGCAATTTTTTTCGGAAGGAAGTTTCGAATAACGGAAGTACTTAGTTTATTTAGAAGGTAATATACCGCGAAACACGCATAAGTTTAACCTCAACCATCATCCTGATTAACAGTGCTTACCCTCCCTATGAATAAGTTCGGTACACGTACCAACGTGGTAATATATTTATAAGATATCTAATATAGTAATATGTAACTGTTGGTTCATGAACAGTGAAGGAAGAATGTTTTGAGATGGGTTCCCAATAAAATGTGTAGTGGGTGTTCAGGAGGTCAATATGCATGTGGTTTCTAAGCACGTACGAATTCCATTCCTGGACAGAAACTTCAAAGTTGGAGTTACGCCGTCTGGAGTGAGCTCAAAATGAGACCAAGTTGGGCGTGAAAAGTCTTGAAATGCTTATTCTTTTATTCCACCATTATTCTCTTATATACAGTGATGGCGCCGAGAAATGTTGTATCATTGGGTGGTAAACGCCAACTGTTATTGCACGCAAGAAACTGCCGTTTAAATAATATTCGTTTGTGTTCCCTGCTTAACATTTTGTATGCTATTGACACTAGTCTGTTTAATTTTTGGAGCACTGATGTTTTCATGAAGAATACACGTAATTTGCTTATACCGTTTCATTAGGCCTACTCTGTACTAATTGTTACTTATTGCCTTCAACAGAACTACTGAAATTCCCATGCTTTCTGAAGTTTTTAGTGGAACTGCTTGTATGATTACGGTTACCTGCTTCAGTTGAAAATCTGTATGTACTGCCATTGAACCACAACTCTCATTTAATTTCTCCTCTGGGCAAATTCATTTTAAATACCACGTATATCTTCACGTTTATCAGAGAAATAAAACTCGCACGACATTCCCAGGCAGAACATTTTTTACTCGCAGCAAGAGGAAATGATTGTTATGTAGTTATCACTATTAGTTTTCTCACCCATGGCTTCTCACTATTAGTATTTGCGAAAGTTCAAATATCTAATATCTATATGATTAACTTCATGAAACTGAACTTGTGTGAACACCGCGTAGGATAAACTCCTGCGTTATATCCCGCATTAAAACTGTACTAGTATATCTACTGGTCTTCACTGTCATAGAGTAGATGTATCGTACAGCAATCATCGTAAGGGTACTGTACCCATACAATGACTGTTGTTATTATACGAGTGCATGCTTTCGTTATATGTCGATTACTTCCTCAGTCAAGCGATTCAAGAAAATATCCAATATTAATATTAATGGAACGTACTTTGTTAGTAGTAGTCCGTCTATACATCACGATGGAGATTTTATGTATTTTAAACTTGGAGAAGTGGGGAGTATTCATATGTTTCAGCGAAAAAAACCAGAATGTGTGAGAAAGTCACTGAAGTATCTGGAAACTCTTGATGCGTAAAATAGTGAAGAAATTGTTCATCGATGGTGATGACTTCAAGTAGTAGTTGGTTGAACGGCTTCACAATCACGAATGCGTACACTTTCCCTTTCAAAATTGCATAATCCGGAGGTGAGGAGTACCTCGAAAATGCCTTTCCAAGCGTAAGAAAATAAACTTTAAAAGCTTGATTGTATATTGATGGTATAATATTTTATCAAGAACTATTATCAAACCTTATTGTGCCCGTATAAGTGAAATGGACGACGTACTTTTCCACAGAATTGTTGTTTCCGCAGTACGTTGTTCCTTCTGCTACTATGGGTGTAAATAAATTCCACGAATTGAAGCCAGAAACCGCGAATTGAAAACATCATTGTGTTAATAGCGAGAAAGAGGCCCCTTTTTGCGTAATGTGCGATAGTGTCTTTGATGTTTCTGAACTACGTCTGAATTTATCAGTAATAACTGATCGTAGCACTTTTCCACTTGATAAAATTCGACTTCCACCACATCACTCCTGAAGCTACTCGATTTGTTAGAATTTATAAGCTTGTTAAACTATTCATTGGTGGAAGATTTTGAGTTTTTCCCGATAGTAATTTATCTTACGTATCCCCATGCCAATAATTGAATCTGCTGATGCTTTTGAGAAATTTGATACGATAAATGACTCTCATTAGCTTTATTGTATTAGCGGCGTAATCTCTGGAATCGTAATGCCACCTTTTGCTCCGCTGTCTTTATTTCCTGCTTACCATGAGGATTCAGCTAACCTGATCGGACGTAATTAATATAATATTTTAGAATGAAATTATGTTAGATTGAAATTATGTTAGATAAGTACCGAGAATGTCACAGAGTGGGAGTTATTGCTTCATTTACGGCAATTCTCGACCATAGCGGAAATTGAGTCATAAACATACCCCGCTTCTTTAGAAAACATAATTAAACTTTCCAATTCGGTTTGATTTCACATAAAACCAAGTATATTATTAGCATTTTGCAAAATCAATTGTATGCTGAGTTTTTGAATCTCAAAAATATCGATTTCGTGTTCCCCAGTACTGTTTTCGTATAATTTCTATATTTTAAAATTTCATCTTGGTAAATCATTAATTTGAATGTGAAATTTTATGTAATAATATTTCTATTTCTTACACACGGTATAACAGCTTATAAATATTAAACTGAGAATGGAATGTCCAATATCTTAATAACTTGGATATTTTGGATCTTGGAGTATTAAGTAAAATTTTAAAAATATCCTGGCTGTCACTATGTGGGTGGAAGAATAATTCCATAAGCCATCGCCATAAAAGAATAATGTTTAAATGACCAATCAACTGTTGATTTCAGTGAAATTCTGTTCATGTTAGGGTAATATATTACATTTCTTTTTTAAAATAAATTTTGTGATACATTCTTCGTATAACAACTTAAAATGTTTCTAATTAATTGCATTTTAGTATACTGTTTAGTAAAAAAACAGCTCTTGGTATTGTTTAGTACTAGGCTATTCTATATTATTATGCAATAATTTACTGCAATACTCACCTATTTTTTGTCTTGAAAATATGATTATAACCAAAGGTGTCTTCCAACAGGTAAATCACGGGGAGAGTCACCTTGGCCTTTTTTATACTGTTCCTCAAGATGTAAAACAATTACTTTTTCAATATGGAGGACTTCCAAAATCTTTTGAGAAGCAAGTCAAGACATTTCAGGAAACATGTATAATGGTTCGTTCCCCTGCATTGGAAATCATGGAGTACATGAAGGCTGCAGATTACTCTGGTCCAGCGATTCGTTATGTTTTATGTATCCTTTTAAGCTCTCTCAATAATAATTTAATACTAAATTGCATGCCTATCTGCTTCTCTGATGACATATTATTTATTTTATTCATTTTACAATAACATTAAGGAAAATATTTGCCAATTTTGTCATGATATATTTTGTATTATGATTTAGTTATTTTGATTTATGTTATCCAAAAGTTTACATTAATTTGGATTTCCATAAAAGGAAAGTGCTGAGTTGTAAAATCAATTTTTTTAGGCTCGCAAATCCTGCCTCATTGTGTAAATTTTCATTGACCATTGATTGTTCAAGTAGAAGAAGCAATATTTTAAGTTAAAGTTGAATAAAAGAATTAAAATTGTAATGAAATGAGGGAAAAAATGATGACAGTCACTCTTGATGGTATGGTTTATTGAAAACCATCGTTTTTCTCATAATTAAAATATACTTTGTTGATTTTTAATGTAAAATACTGTGATTAGTCAGAGTGCACCTGGAAGGGAATCATAATGGATGATGCAAATATGCTTCACATTTCTATTGCTTTTAATTGTTTCTCATCTGTTGAAATGGCAAAAAATATTCTTTGTCAAAATTTAAATTTTAATAGTTTAATCTTTTTGGTTAAAATGGAAAATATGTTCGAGCAATGGTAATTATGGAAGTGTGCTCATTCTGTTGAAGATTATATGGCAGTATATGGTATTAAAATAATAAAAAAAGAATCCATGCTTGGTTTTGAAACATTAAATATATACTGCTAAATTATAACTGTGATTATATCATTAAAATAATTGTATGTGGTTATTCATTCTTGATATTGAAACCTTAACACACTGACTCAGTTGGTAAATCTGGCTGTGGAAAGTCCTTATCACTGAGCCATATTCTTCATTTTGGTCTGGTTTCAGGATTTCTGTTGATTCACGTGCCTTGGGGTAAAATTCATACATTTTCATTTTGTGAATGTAAATGCTCACACATTCAATGTGATTGTTCAGTAATTGATATATGTTTCATTGGTAATTCTGCTTTACTTGTAGTGCCTAACTGGTTTAGGAGATGCAAGGAATCATCGAATTCTACTACGAAGGATGGTTATATTGACCTGCCACTGGATGCTGCAGCTTGGCTGATTCACTTTAAAAATCAAAATGCTCCTTTACTAGAGAAATTAAATGTGAGTAGGTACTTTAAAATTGTTGGAGGTGCAATTTAATGTTGAGCGAAATTTCTGCATAGTTAATCCTTCATTTTTATTGAGAATTGGCATCTAATTTCGTTTCAGTGTTATTTAAAAAAAATTAAGATTTCATAATTTGGCCCACTGCATAGTTCCAAGAGTGTATGTGGTATTGGTGTCATCTCATGCTCATCCTCAATGCATTAGCACAATTTGTTTGGATGTTTGATGACTTTTATTGCCATTGTAATTAGTAGAAGAAGATTTTAATTGTAACTGCAGGTGTAGCTGGAACCAATTGCACTGGTAGCTTGTTCTGACCATGACCAAGGATAATACACTTATTGGCACTAAGTGATTTTTTCAGAATTTGTCTACCACTAAAAGTCAACTATGAGATTGGCCTGTGATTATTAAGTGACTCACAAACATTAAATTTAGCTAAAGATACACACTATAGCCACTGTTACAACTTATGTTTTTTTGAAAACTGCAGCTGACGTGTAACTGTGGATAGGCCATTGAGAGTATGAAATACTTCATAATATATTGGGAAAGATCGGTGTTAGTTCCTATTCCAAAAAAGGCAAAGGCTATATCATGTGAGGATTACAGAACAATAAGTTTGATATCCCACGCAGCTAAAGTTATTCTCAGGATCATCAACAAAAGGATAGAGAGTAAGGCAAATGAATACTTGGGGGATGGTCAGTTTGGGTTTAGGAAGGGAAGAGGTACGCGTGATGCCATTGCAGTAATGAGATCACTAATTGAGAGAAATATAGAATACAATCAGGACGTTTTTGCCTGTTTTGTAGATTTCGAAAAAGCGTTTGATAGAGTGAATTGGGAAAAATTAATGCGTGTATTGCAGAAAATAGGAATGGATTGGAGGGACAGGAGACTGATCCGCAACCTGTACATGTCTCAGACTGCTCAGGTGCGAGTGGGGAACGGTGAGTCCAGATGGGCAGTGTTAGGTAGAGGTGTAAGGCAGGGTTGCCCATTGTCACCGGTGCTGTTCAACGTATATGTGGAGGAAATGATTAAAGAGGCATGGGGAGAACTGGAGGTAGGAATGAAAGTCGGAGGGGAATTGGTAAACTCGGTTAGGTTTGCTGATGACCAAGCATTAGTTGCCCAGTCACCCAAGAGGTTGCAAGCATTGCTGAGTGAATTGGAGGTTCAGTGCGATAAATATGGGATAAGAATCAATATTAATAAAATAAAGGTTATGTGATTTTCCAGAAAGAAAAAGGCTAAGCTAAATATTAAAATAGGCGGGGAAAAAATAGAGCAGGTAGAACAGTTTACATATCTCGGAAGTGTTTTGGACCAATACGGTCAAAGTGGTAGGGACGTAAGGAGAAGAATTGCGCTAGGCAAGGAGGCTTTCTCAAGGAGGAGGGAGTTGATGACAGGGACGTTGAGTGGGGATGTTAAGACAAGACTCGTAAAAACTCTGATATGGAGCGTAGCTATGTACGGTGCGGAAACGTGGTCACTGAAGCAGGAGGATAGACGTAGATTGGAGGCTTTTGAAATGTGGGTGTGGAGAAGAATGGAGAAGGTGAAATGGACCGAAAGGAAAACAAATGAGGAAGTACTAGAGATGGTGGGTGAGGAGAGGGGTTTGTTGAGAGAAATCCTATGGAGGCAGGAAAAATGGATGGAAGGCGTATTGAGCGGTAGTGGAATGTTGAAGAAGGTAATAGAGGGGAGAATGTTGGGCAAGCGAGGTAAGGGCAGGAACAGGATAGGGATGTTGGACGGGATGAAGGGAGGAAAGAAGTACGCAGAGATGAAGAGGGACCTGATTTTGATTAGTTTGCTAGGTGGGGAGTCACAAAATGTTTATTTGATAGTTGTGTCATCCAAAAACCTACCTTACTAGATTACTTACTAGGTAGATTACTTAATAATAATAATAATATTGGGAAAATGCTTTTTTAGCAACCCTTTTTGCATCAGACTTCACAAAAATGTTCTAATATTTGTACATCTTGTATGTCAGGGCCATTGACCTTTTATATGGAGTATGTTTGTGTACAAAAGTCATGGTGTTCTTAATTTTTATAAAATATTCATGAAAACGCAGTGGGGTGGCCATTAAGTGATGGTGTCACGTTTAAAACACTATTGAGGAAGGCAATGGGAAACCACCTCAATTATTATTCCCATGAAAAATGATGGACACAAGACAGAATTAGAAAGGTTAGGCACAAGTCCTGGCAACTGCGGGACTCGGCCCAAGCGGCCGTTTGTCGTGCCTGGTAGTGGGGGAGGCAAGGCTTCCGCGGTCGTCATCTCACGAAACCCTTGCAGGGGAGAAATAAAAGCAGCAGGACAGAAGACACAGAAGAAGATGGAAATAGTTAGAATAGGAACATGGAATGTCAGGACAATGTTGAGGACAGGCAAATTAGGGAATATTAAGCAAAAGATAAAAAGAGGTAATATACAGGTAGTTGTTTTAGGTCTGTATGAGGTGAGATAGAAGGATAGCGGGGATTACTGGAGTGATAATTATAGAATAATATACAGCGGCGGGGACAAGAGCCAACGAGGGGTTGCCGTAATATTAAATAAAGGGGTAGGAAGAAGCATAGTCAACATAGATCAAGCAGTTGATAGAATATTACTCGTAGAGATTGAAGCAGAACCATTGATCTTGGTCATTGTTCAGGTATACATGCCACTGAGCAACCACAAGGAGGAAGAAGTCGATAGGATGTATGATGAGTTAGAGGATATAATCGCATGTGTTCCTGCAGGGAAACATTTGATAGTGATGGGGGATTGGAATGCAATGGTAGGCGAAGGAAGAGAGGGTGGTGAGGTGGGGGAGTATGTCGAGGCACAAGGAATGAACGCGGGGAGAAAGCAATTGAATTCTGCAGGAGACAGGGGTTAGTCATCACTAACACATGGTGTAGACACTACAAAAGGCGTAGGTATACATGGAAAATGCCAGGTGACTCAGAAAGGTATCAGTTAGATTATATTATGGTTAGGCACAAGTTTAGGAACAGTGTGATAAATTCACACAGTTTCCCAGGAGCGGATGGGGACTCTGACCAGAATTAGATGTTATGAAATATAACATCTGTTTCAAAAAGATAAGGCAAGGGTGGTGGGTTAGGAAATGGAATGTAGAAGCATTAAAAGGATTAACAAGGAAGGAGTATCAGCAGGCTGTAGATAAAGTGACAGATGATGGTAAAGAGCTGAGTACTATCGAAGAAAAATGGGAATGTATCAAGAAAGTGGTATCAAAAGCCACAAAAGACAATTTAGGAACCATTAACGGGAAAAGGATAAGGAAACCATGGGTCACGGATGAGATGATTGCAAGAATGGGTGAGAGAAGAAGATGGAATAATGTAAACACAGAATTAGGCAAAATGGAGTACAAAGAGTTAAACAATGAATTGAGAAGGGCCACAAATAAAGCAAAAGAAGAATGGTGGAAAACGAAATGCAAGGATATGGAAAGTTTACTGAGGAAGAGTGAAATTGATCCGCTATACAGCAAGGTTAGGTTATCTGGAAGTAAGAAGGCAAGATCTGTGCTAATAGTTAAAGATAAGTGGGGCAAGATAATAGTTGAACCAGCAAAAATCCAAGAGAGATGGAAGGAATATATAGAAACACTGTATGGCAGAGAACTTAGGCCGACAAGGTGAGACATAGAAAAGGAAGAAGAAGATAGCTTAGGTCCAGGCATGAAATGAAATGGACCATGAAATAGAAAGGGCATTAAAGGAGATGAAAGCAAATAAGGTTAGGGGTGGACAACATTCCTGTAGAACTGTTGAAATGTTTAGAAAAATGTGGGAAGAAGATTCTATATGGACTGATTCGTAGTATATATGAGGAAGGAATCAGGCCGGAAGATTTTGTGAGATCAGTGTTAGTTCCTATTCCGAAATAGGTAAAGGCTACATCATGTGAGGATTACAGAACAATAAGTTTGATATCCCACACAGCTAAAGTTATTCTCAAGATCATCAACGAAAGGATAGAGAGTAAGGCAAATAATTACTTAGGGAATGATCAGTTTCGGTTTAGTAAGGGAAGAGGTATGAGTGTTGCCATTGCAGTAATGAGATCACTAATCAAGAGGAATATAGAATACAATCAGGACGTACTTGCCTGTTTCGTAGATTTAGAAAAAGGGTTTGATGGAGTGAATTGGGAAAAATTAATGCGTATATTGCAGAAAATAGGAATGGATTGGAGGGACAGGAGACTGATCCGCAACCTGTATATGTCTCAGACTGCTCAGGTGCGAGTGGGGAACGGAGAGTCCGGATGGGCAGTGTTAGGAAGAGGTGTAAGGCAGGGTTACCCATTTTCACCAGGGTTGTTCAACGTATATGTGGAGGAAATGATTAGAGAGGCATGGGAAGAACTGGCGGTAGGAATGAAAGTCGGAGGGAAATTCGTAGGGAAGTATTCGGAGGGAAGAGCAATTCACATATCTCGGAAGTGTTTTCGACCAATACGGTTCAAAGTAGTAGGGACGTAAGGAGAAGAATTGCGCTAGGCAAGGAGGCTTTCCCAAGGAGGAGGGAGTTGATGACGGGGACGTTGTGTAGGGAGGTTAAGAAAAGACTCGTAAAAACTCTGATATGGAGCATAGCTATGTACGGTGCGGAAACGTGGTCGCTGAAGCAGGAGGATAGACGTAGATTGGAGGCTTTTGAAATGTGGGTGTGGAGAAGAATGGAGACAGTGAAATGCACTTAAAGAAAAACAAATGAGGAAGTACTGGAGATGGTGGGTGAGGGGAGGGGTTTGTGGGGAGATATCCTATGGAGGCAGGAAAAATGGATGAAAGGCGTATTGAGCGGTAGTGGATTGTTGAAAAGGTAATAGAGGGGAGAATGTTGGGCAAGCGAGGTAAGGGCAGGAACAAGATAGGGGTGTTGGATGGGATGAAGGGAGGAAAGAAGTTCACAGAGATGAAGAGAGACCTGATGTAGAGTAAGTTGCTAGATTGGGTTTTATTTGGTGTTACAAAATATTTATTTGATAGTTGTGTCCATCCAAAAACCTACCTTAACCGGTAGATTACCTAATAATAATCCTTGAAAAATGGTATTATTTACTCTGTCTTGTGAGGTTTCATGGGCATTTAAGGGCATGTAAGAATAATATTGCTTTGTGCATAATTCTTTGTTTCATTATTGGAACCCTATCTTACTTTAGTGCATAGGGTACATTCATTTCTCAATACATATTTTTCTTGGCTTTTTTGTGAGCTATTTTGGTAAATATTGCATTTATGGGTACCAAATAGTCTGTAAATACGGGTTTAGAGAAAATTATGGATATGATATTTATTTATTATTATTTATTTGATGATATTCGTTGCAATTAGGCAATTGTCCTGGTGGAAACGGTCACATAACATACAAACAATATTTTAACAGTTACAATAGTATAAAAATCACTGATTAATGGCTTACATTGGCTGCTTTACACTTCTTCTTAAAGCTCCTAAAATTGGATGGAAAGGGCTCAAACAAACCTCCAGGCAGCTGGTTCCATTCAACAATAGTTCTGTTTAAAAAAGAGTATTTTTTCTAATTTGTTTTTTTGCGTTCTTATTTTTATTTTAAAACTGTGGTCTTTTTTCCCCTTAAAGTATGGTTTTTCTCTCTCTTTCCCTAAATCTTCCCATGCTTCGTCATTTTTAAAAATTCTGTGCATCGCGCCTAACCTACTTCTTTTTCTTCTATTTTTTAAACTTTCCCATTTCAATACATCCAACATATCCGTGACACTCTCTTCTCTTTTGTACTTTCCAAGTACATATCTTGCTGCCTTTCTTTGTACTTTTTCTATCTTTTTAACATGTCCCTCCTCATATGAATCCCATACTATGGACGAGTATTCTAGGATAGGTCTAACCAGTACCTTCTATACTTTTTCTTTAGTGGCTACGCTACTTCCTTTTAAGTTTCACATAACCCAATTTAGTACTTCAAATACCTTCCGTGTCACGTTATCTACTTGGAAACCCCACCCAAGATCCCCTGTTAAGTAAATGCCTAAATATTTGCAATATTGACCATCAAATTTTAGATCTCTGTTAAATGCTTCCCAATTCTTTTTAAAATCCCAATGCCTCTTGTGTCTGTTTTACAGATGTGTTTTTAGTGGTTTTTGAAGGATAATATCGGGTGTAATGCAATTCCTAAATTCTTTGCATTTTGATAAAAATTCCAGCAGATTATTTAGTGCCAATACCACTGCAAAGGCCATATCTTTCATTATCGTGTATCAACTAACATTTTTCTATGTTCAGTGACACTTTTGAAACATTTTCAGCAACTAAGACCACCAGATGAACTTTGTGTGTTATTAATACAAAATAATGAATGCCAATGCTGCAAGCTGGATTCGCAGAAATATCTAACTCGAAGATGAATTTCTTCTCTTCTCAATTCTTCTCCTTAAGTCCCTACAACTTTGACCGTATTGGTCCAAAACACTTCCGAGATATGTAAACTGTTCTACCTGCTCTATTTTTTCCCCTTCTATTTTAATGTTTAGCTTAGCCTTTTTCTTTCCGGAAAATTGCATAACCTTTGTTTTATTAAGGGTAGCTTGAAAGTTATGAATAGAAAATCCACCAGAACCAATAGGAGCATATATACCTAAAGAATAGATGGTCTACTTCCAGTTGGACCAAGTCATATATCCTACATTGAAGTGACAGCATCTTTTTTTATGCATGGGAATTTTCTTATTGATGATAATTACCAAGTACTCTTTTTGCTAGCATGTATTTTATATGCATGTATATTTGCATAAAATTAACTTATACGAGATAATAATTTGGGCCATAACTTGTATTGATATCAATAATAGATAATATTTAAATTATTTTATCTTACAAGTTATTAATTTAAAAAAAAATTCTTTAATCAAGTACGCATGTAAATGTTGGAAAAAGATAATTGTGTAAAATTACCAAAATTAATTTTCAATGGCCTGTTGTGAGATTATATTATTATTATTATAAACTAGTGGAAACTAAGCCACATCTTTGTTTTTTTTATGCAAACACACACCCATTTTTTGCCCCTTTACTGTGCTCTCTTTCTCTGAGTGTGAGGAGAAGAGACCTGTCTTCATACCTGGGGTTATATAATTGATATTCTTGGATTGAAACATTGCAATATCACCTTCGACTAAAATGATCCACTTATGAACTAAAAATGCAAAAGAAAAGATAGGTATTTTGAAAATTGCATGAGTTTTTCAGTAGAGGGAATGGAACATTAGAAGAGCATTCAGAGAAAGAACTTCAATGCTGTATAATTCTTTCATGGTGTTGGAACATTTAAGTGAATTATTGCGTGGAAGTTTTAGCAAATTCCTTTCCAGTGGTCATTTCGGTGTTTAACAACCAGTGTATTTGTCACATATAGCTTAGACAGTGGTCATTGTAACTAACGTATTGGTGTGTTATATATACAAAGGTTATTTTGTTCATTTAGGAATGATTTATAGCCTTGATTGTGTTTTGAAAATATTCCAATAATGTGGAATTTAGCTCTTAAAATGACCACCGATGACTTTGATGGGAACGCATGAAAAATATTATTTAATTAAACTTCTCGTCTAGTTTAATTTATTCTTGGAAAGAGTTTTTCCATTGTTTACATGTACTTGTTATTGATTCATGATAATGTGAAATATAATTAATCTGATGATGACCAAAATAGAGATTGAAGATGAATATGGTTTTGTTTTTCAGTTAACTATTGGCAAAGAGTATGTATGGAGCAAGAGGGAAGTAACAGAGAAAGGTGCTCCTCTCACAGAGCTAGTTAATTTTGGCATTAATAGAGTCAAATATGCCTCGGATATTGTTGTTGCAGTCATTAAAGAGATCAAGGAACTATCAACAAGTAGGAAGTAAGTACATATCAATTCATTTGTTGTGAAACATTCTATTTAAGCAATGCTCACCTTGTATATTTTAAGCTTGGGAAAGGGGTGAATTTGATCAGAGTGGAGAGTTATGAAATTGACTAAAATTTGGTATGCAACATTTTAAGGTGTATTTATACCTAATTAATATTGTCTTTAATTATTTTTTTCCAAATAGATGTACTAGGGTAATTTGAAAAGTTCTTGAAATGGAATAGAAATGAATGACCAACCTTAGTGAAACTTTTTTTATTTTACAATGTAGTCTCCCTATACACAAATGAATTTGGTCCAGTGATGTTCTACTGTCTTGATCCCATCTTGAAAATTAGATTCCTTCAGTCCTTCAAAATATCCATCTCTTTCAGCTGTTAATTCTTTGTTTGTAGAGAATTTCCATCCCCTGAGGAAAATTTTGAGCTTAGAGAAAAGATGATGGAGCCAAATCAGGCAAATAAGGCAGTTGTGGCAACAATTCGTATATTAGTTCATGTATTTTTGCCATGGTAATGACACGTGTGTAGGTGTGCATTATCTTGATGAAAGATAACTTTCTTCCTTGCCAAACCTGGCTTTTTTCGTGTATCTTTTGCTGTAGTTGGTCCAGGAGGTTAGTTTAGTATTGTTCAGTAATATTCTGACCAGTGGAAAGATAATCTATCGGAAAAATTACTTTCATATCCCAGAAAACAGAAGCCATCACCTTTCCGATTGACCATATTGTCTTTGCTTTTTTGGTGGTGGGGAATCAACATGTTTCCACCGCTTTGACTGCTGTTTTGTCTCTGGGATATAGTAATGGATCCAAGTTTCATCTGTGGCCACAAACCGGTGCACAAAATCTTGTTGGTAGCTGTTATTACGGGTCAAACTTTGTTCAGAAATATCCATTCTGATGCATTTGTGATCCTGCATAATGGCACCCATTGAGCAGATAATTTTCTCATATCCAATTTCACTCTTAAAATAAGATATTCTTATTTAGATGACATTCGTACAGCTTCAGCGATTTCTCATGCTTTGTCCGTGACCATTTTATGCCCTTCTGCAATAATTTCTGTGGCATATTAGTGGCATCTTTAGTGGCATATTTTGGCTGACCACTACATGGACATTCATCTAAGCTGTCCCGATCAAACTTAAACTCGTTTGCCCACTCAGCAACAGTTGAATATGAAGGAGCAGAGTCTCCGAGTGTATTCTGAAAGTCATTATTAATTTCCTTTGCTTTCATACCTTTCTTTATGAAGTATTTCATCACTGCTCGAATCTCAATTTTTTCCTTCTTCACAAATCACTAGACAGGAACAACAACATAGAGGTCTATTACCAGAGCACTGATGTGTTATGTGTTTACTAATAAAGGATTACCTATTACTATGTGGGAAACTCGTTGTGTTAGCACTGACATCTCGTGTTGATTCCGAGAACATTTAAAATGCCCTCATATGAGTGCTCATGCTGCTTTACTTACAAACCTACCTTTCATTATGAGCTTTTTGAGAGTTCATTAAATTGAGAGTTTTGGGCTAGAAAAAGTGAAAAAAAGTCTGATTTTTGTGATAACAGAAACATAATCTCCTTCTCTAATGTCATCTCTACTGCCCGGTTCTTGAATAATTTCTTTGCTTTTGTGACATTCATCAACATTCATTCTCTCAAAATTAGGTTATGCATTAGGAAAGCAACTGATTATGTGAATGAACTTTACCATGAATTTCCTCACAGCTTGGGTGTGATGATAATCAAACTTTCAAACAATTGGCATACATATATATGCATATTCATGAATAATTTAAAATCACCTTTCAAATTGTGTTCAAATTTCTATAGCCCATAGCTTTTGTGGAAGTATTACCTGCCCTCATGATAAGCATTCTTATTCCTCCATAAATATCTGACTGAGAAACATTTGAATACATATATAAATCATGAGCTGGCCAACAGAACAATAAATAACATATTTAAGAGTTCTTTGAATAGTTTAATGGTGACTTGAAAGATAAAAATAGGAAATACTCCCAAGCCAACAGGTATATACATAAAGAATAGGTAGTTCACTTTTGATTGCATGAAGGCAGTATCTTATCTTTAAGGAACTGCATTTTTTAGTACACAGATTAAAAGAGATGGTTATAATTCAGCATGCATGTATACATGTATTATCACCTGAAATGAAAGTGAAAATGAATGAACAATAATATTATATATTTGAGAATGAAAACATTTAGATTTAAACTTGAAATCAGGAACCTCTTTAATTACTTCAAATGTAAATTTTCTTTGGATAAAAATTGAATAAAAATCTATTGATCAAGTGTAATAAATGAATTTGGATTCAATTCAAATGCTAAATAAAATGAGGAATTGAAATTTAAATGTAAAATAAGATCAGGTTGCAGTGTTTGAGATTCAATGACCTAAAGAATTTGATTTCAATGACATTTTGAATTTTACCCTCCTCTTGCATGCTTAACCTTGATTCATTTCTTATAGTCAAACTTGTGTGGCTCTTATAGCAAAAATAGAGAATGTTCATTTTCAGGTCATCTCTTTTCTAATATATTTTCTTGATGATGCATTTATAGTTCCTTTTTTGTTTTTTGTAAATCCCATAATTAAAGTCTCTGTGTGTCATTAATTTGGTTGAAATTGGCAAAAGGAAATTTGGCATCCTACATCTCTAAAACATGCCTTATGCCTTAAGGCCTAAGGCATGCCTAAAAGGCCAACATGCCTTATCCGTGGGTTGTTTCATGCCAGAAATGAGAACATTGTTTTTGTTATTCTATTTCATTTAATGAACTTGCTAAAGAAAATTTTACTACAAGTGCCAGGTAAATTCCAATTTAGCAAATGTGAGAATTAAAAGTAATTTGTTTCCTGGATGCATCGGTAAAATTGCTATTTATCTGATATTTCCTGAATGACTGAAATTAGAGCTAGATAATGTGTCTCAATCTATCTACTTGTTAGCCTGAATATTGATTTTGGACATGATGTTTACAGTATTTGTTTGATTACCATTCGAAATAAATTACAGGGCAAATTGAACATTCCTTTCAGAATGTTACACAAGTTCCCTCCTGAAAGGCTGAAGTAAATTAGGAGGGAATGATTTTTTCAAAACATCAGATTAATTTCACATGTGACTCTCACAATGATGAATGTATCAACAATCTCGAATTTTATGTTTTTTGCAGTTCAATACATTTTTTGAAAGTTTCAATTTATGTGATGTGTAATGCTTGCAGAACCCTTTATCCTTGCTTAATTTTTCTGTAAGCAACTTGATCTTTTTCTTTAAATAAATATAAGGTTTATCATATAGTGGGGTCATATATGTTCCCTATGAATGTGGAAATATCTCAATAAATAGAGCATGACTGGCACAAATAATTATGACTTCAAAGTAAGTAACTTGAAATGACAATTAACGAAATTAGTATATTGAATATAATTTGCTAATTAAAGTAAAAGTTTTGCAAACATTTCATTATTTGTTATATTTCCTAATTATTTTTAGTTCCAATGATAAAAGTATGGAGATTATACTGTAGTGCACATTGCATTTTTATGAAATCAACATCTGCTATGTATGTTACTGATGCAGACATGTGGCTTCCCAAACATCTAATGATTATAATAAATCTGAGGTCTGCTCCCCAGTGTGCACCACTGCTGTAATCTCTGAACTTATTTGTTAGAAAGTGTTGCGATGTTTCCATTTGGTATATTTACATTGGTATGCCATTGGGTTACTGCTAATATGTTTGTACTAACCTTCAAAAATGTAAATTCTCCAGTAATTTTTTAAATTATAGATTTCAAACTTTCTGACTCCATTCTTCTTTCTTAGTTAAAAAAAATGCTTATGTGATGTGACTTCTGGTTTATTTTAGGTGTCATTAATTTTTTTATCCATTTTATCCATATAGATGTAAAACTCTTGTGGTAATAGATGGCTTCAATGCATTCTTCAGTTCCAAAACAAGAATCAAGTCAGATGACAAAACATTAGTCTCGCCATCAAAGATTACTCTGACAGAAGCATTTCTTGAAATAACCAAATTTGACTGGGTAAGATTTTTTTCTAAGCCTAACCATTGAATATTTAACTGCTGAAGGCTGAATAATACATTCTAATAATGCACTTAATTATTTCCCATGCTTAAATCACCGTGATATCCTTCTCTTTTTAGTGCAATGGCGGTGTTGTGCTTACTGTGGATCAGTTGGCTGCTTGTGATGAGAGGACAGAATCAGACTTTCCTGTCTATCAACTCGGGAAGGAGGTAAGTCTTATTTATTCTGAATGAAATATTGAAAATGTACCCAGTAGTATTGGCATTTATTAGGGGAAGTGACCAGACTTTAGGTCAGTTACACCATAAGATATATGTGAATTCATAGAGGCATGATGTTCAGGGTTATGGGGCCAGGTATGGTATTTTGTGTCATGTTATTGTGAAATTAAGAGCACAAGGTGCAGTGTGAAATGTATTGGAAACATAAGATCTAAATCCTAATACTCTGGTAGACCATGCAAGCACTACTACTTGCCGGCCCCGGTGGCGGCGGGGTAACGTCCTCGTCTACCAACTGAGAGGTCACGGGTTCGATTCCCGTCTGGGTGGATTTTTCTCCATCCAGGGCTTGGATGTATGTAATTGTCTTCAATTTAATGTATGTAAGGGTTAGGTGGAAGAAGGGACTTTTTAGTCTCAACCTCGCCCAATTAAGTCGATAATAAATAAATAAATACAATGCAATGGTAGACTACTGCTAATAATAATAATAAGCTTTTATTTTCTCATTGTTATCTCCTCCTTGCTTTCTCATCCTATCTCTGTCCCTTAAATTTCCTGCACCAAGTAGTCGGATTCGTATTTTCAAAATCTTCCATAACCTAGGATGTTGTTTGAATTTATAATTTTAATAATAATTTTAAAATTTTCACACTTGTACAGTCTACAAATAGATATGCTATGTATTGTTTCAAAGTTATGCAAATGCTTTGGCTGGCCATGATTTAATAAAGAATTTACTGTACAACTAGGGTGAGAAAAAGACATATCATTCATTGGGTATCATTAACCGCAGTGATACTTTAGAAGAATTTATATAAAACAAGAAATTATATTTGGTTTTTTGAAAATTATAGAAATCAAAGTCGAAATATCTACCTCAATGTGTGTCTATTCTATAAGTGTTTACTGCTAAACTGGTGAAAATAATAAAACTGTGGGCTATGTATACAATTATACTTGAGGCTAATTTTTTTAGATGGATTAAATATGCAGTAGATTATAGCAATAAGTGAAAGTTTAAATTGAATAGTTTACAACTGACACTAAATTATTACAGTTTGAGGGCCTTCTAAAAAATAATAGTAGTTGTCTAATGTATTTAGAGTTTTTAAGTGGTTTGTTTGGTAGTTTTCATTGAAATAAACTTCTTTTTCCAACAAAATATTAGAAGGATAAGTGGCTTAATGTAGAAATTTTAAAATAAATGATCATGTAGTTAAAGTAAATATGATGTGATGTAACGCATTTTTGTGAGTGATTTCCCAATCCATGAACCCAATTATGCTGTTAAAAAATGTTATATTTATGCATGAATTTTGATTATTTCAGGGATTTGAGCATTTAGATCCCTTTGTGCCAATTCAGATAGAAGAATACAACCACAAGGAGATAAATTCATGCATAGATTATTATATTGACAGAAGATGGTTGCAGTCTCCCAATGCTGGCACAGAAGAAGGGAGGAAAGAGCTGGCATTTCTCAGCTCTAGGAATCCTTATCAGCTCATGAAAATATGTGGCCCGTTGTGATTTAGGAGTGGATTATGTAGAAAAGATTTATTTTTAATGGTTGTTTGATCATGTCAATAGCCATATTACTGAAAAGCTAAGTGGTTCACCTACCTACTGCTGTTCTGACTCTAGTGAAAGAGTGGTGCTTGGAAAAAAATATTGGCTCATATTATGTATGCTCTGTGTCTGGCTCATCTATTTTATTTGAAATATTGTGGTTCATGCAGTGCTTGTTTAAGTGATGACATATTAATGAGGCCATAATGCAGGTACCTGTAATGTGAAAAATGATTATTTTTAGGCATGCAAACTTGATTCAAGTGTACGAGTGGTGTTTTAATTATGAAATCAAGTGCAATAAAATAGTCATTTTCTGTAATACATTTACATTATTCAGAGTTGTTAATGTGGCATGGAGAAGATTATTTTGAATGTATTATGTGAATTAAATTGATTTTACATAAAATGCAGAATTCTCATTGATGATTTATTTCCATGTAAAGCCTACTGCTTGTTAGCCTACTGTTCCTTAACTCAAGGAACTTATAATTTCAACATTAGGATGTTTTGAATTTTTTGTGGGTCCTTGCAGAGAACCCTCACCATGCACACCCGAAATTCCTAGTGTTTAAAATTTCAGAGGGGAATAATGTATCAATAATATTATACTAAATATGTTTACGAATATTTGATATTAAATGGACAATTGCATTCATAATATAATTGATTATCTCAGGATAGATATTATATCCTATTTGGTATAAGGTAGCTAATACATATTAATAATTTAATCTAATGAATTAAAATCGCAGGGGAGTCCCTAAATTGTTCACTGTATTAATTTTGTTTAAATTTTCAATTCTGCCCTGGGTGTGAGTGAGGAATTTTCGACAAGATATAGCGGTGGCGTCATGTTTCTCAGAGGATGCGCCGGTTTCACGCGTCGCAAAAGATCATTGTTATTTGCCCTCCGCCGAAGCAGGGCGGATCCAGGGTCGACTTTCGGAAGGGTTGAGGGGTGGAATAAGAGCGAAGGGAACAATGGGATTTGAAACGTAGTCACAGTTCTCATAAAATATAATTTAATTAGAGTACATTGGAAACGAACGAAAGACATCGGCACATCATGGCCTCGGGAGGGTCGTTGGCCGCCCCTGGATGCGGCACTGGCCACAATCCCACGTCATCTGTATTTGGTAGTGGCATCCTAGGCGTCTAAATCACCGTGACGGTGTTTGGAAGGAGCATGGCGGCCCTGAGTATGCCGGCCCTGGATGTGTCCGAAATTAGTTTTTGAAAGGAGCATCGGAAGGGGATGTAAAATCGGGTACCCCCCTTTTGGATACCCCCCCAAATTTCGTCCGTTTTGCTGTATCTCTCACCGTTTCCGAGATATCGCGATTTTTAGGTTTTTCGAATTAACGAAAATTTTCAGCTCAGCCCCTCTTGGCCCACCGAAAAATTTGCGAAAATTCGGAAAACCTATAAGACGCGATATCTCGGAAACGGTGAGAGATACAGCAAAACGGACTAAATTTTTGTGGTTCCTCGCAGGGGTACCGTGACCCCGAACGACCTTTCCGATGGTCGGATCAAAAAGAAGTTTGGCACACATTCAGGGCCGGCATCCACCTGCTCCCTCGAAACAGTGTGACGGTAAATGAGTCGGCTACGAATGACCTATTAAGTGTCATGGAGATGTCGGTAGTGACGATCCAGGTGCGGACAAGATGCGGTGACGCGATGCGCTTTGCAGAACGAGGAACTTAAGCCAGTCGAAATCCTGCACTCAATAAACGCACACACTGTGTGCGTTAATTGAGTGCTAGTGTGTGTGAATGGTCTGTGCTCGTCCTTCGTGGATAGGCACAGAGTGTGTACTTGTAGAGCATCCTGGTACCTTTAACGGCGTGTTCCCTACAGCCACGTGAAGGATTACATTTCCACCTCGAGTCTTTAACGGGGTCTCACAGCCTCGTGTAGGATTCCAGACAGGATAGTGTAAGTGTGGCTGTGTGTGGTCCCTGGCGTGGATTAATTCCCCGTAAACGACCACAGAGGGTATCCTTTGTTAAGAGGTTTTGGTTTGTCCCTTTCGTGGTTCCTGCGAAAACAAACACAGCAATTAGTCTGACGAGTGTTGCGACTGTTAATTACGGCCATTGGAGTTTTTCCCCACTTATTATTTTAACCTGAGGCCGTAGAGCTCTTGATTTCTTTCTATGTATCCTTAAAATCATCTAATTTTACTCCTGCAACATATAAATATAAATATATATATATAAATAAATAAATACATATATATATATATATATATATATATATATATATATATATGTATTTAAAAAATATATATATATATGTATATATATATATTTTATGTGGGTCGCGGTGGTCTAGTGGGTAGAGCGTTGGACTACTGACCGGAGGGTCCCGGTTTCGATTCCCGGGCAAGGCACTCTGGGCACCTGCAGCTCCACCCAAGCTAGTTGATTTTTCGGGTACCAGATCTTCCTGGGAAACCATAAACGGCACAGGGAAAGGAACTGGCCCCCCTACCCTGATGTGTGAATATTCACATGCCGTCGGGCTTGGTACATGGGTGAGCTCTACCATCACCTACTAAACCGACCTTCGGGTTGATTACTGTGTTTATGGTTTTTTTTATACATATATATATATGTGTGTGTGTGTGTGTATATATGCTGCAGGAGCAAAATTAGATGATTTTAAGGATACATAGAAATAAATCAAGAGCTCTACGGCCTCAGGTTAAAATAATAAGTGGGGAAAAACTCCAATGGCCGTAATTAACAGTCGCAACACTCGTCAGACTATTTATATATATTATATATATAAATATAAATTATATATATAATATAAAAATTAAATACATATATTTATATATAATATATATTAAGAATATAATATTTATATATATATATCTATTTATTTAAAAAAAATATATAATATAATGTTTTAAAATCTTCACTTAACTACGATGTGAAAGATGTGTAGAAATAACAAGTGATACTTTCTCCCAGTCAAAAAGGCACTTTCTAGATTCAATTCAGTAAAACAAGATTTTCAAAGTTGTGTCGTTAGAATCCAACGAATTACTCAATTATCCTTGGTGCTAATAATTATTTTTTGGAGAGGCTGCAAAGATTTAGCGAGGAATAAAATGGCATGTAATTACTATCCGCGGAAGTCTACAACCAAAACGCAGAACAGAATGAGGGGTGCATAACTTACAGGATGAAGTATTTTAACGAGGAGAGTGACTTCCGGAGGATAGAAAAGTTCCAGCTAATACACGTAACCCTAGGGTTCTGTCATTCCGTAGGAGGTTGATAAGTATCACAAGATTTGCAATAGTTGCTCGGTCAAGGGTGTTTTGGAGAAATTCCAGTCCGAATGTTCAAATAATAACATAATTGCAAAACACCTCTAAGGGGGTTCCCTCCATAAGGATGTCTAATGCTTAATATTTTATTCAACGATTCTGCAAATATTATATTGCAAACTCTTACTTAGAGTGGTTACCGTACGTATATTTTTATAATTGGTGTAAAAAGTGAAATAGTAAAATCTTGCATAATTTTAGATGCAATATTAATTTACTCTCCCCAATTTTATGTCAATAACATTTTCTAGCTACAAGTCTCATCCCCCTTCTTTGCAATCAAATCCAAGCGAGTTTCATTTGTGTGTGTTTCTGTGTGTTTTTGTTCGCTAGTGCTATCTTGCTTCTATGTTTACATTATTATTCACATCTGCGATACTTTATTTCAAGATATATAAAAATATGTTTATATATATATATGTTTATATTTTATATATATATATATATAAATATATATACACATATATACACACATACACACACACATATATATGTATACATATATATACATATATATATATACACATATATATACATATATATATATATACATACATACATATATACATACATATATACATATATATATATATATATATATATATATATACACACATATATATATATATATATACATACACACACACACACACACACACATATATATATATATATAAACCATTCAATCCGAAGGTCGGTTTTTAGGTGATTGTAGAGTTCACCCAGAACGAAGCCCGATGGCGTGTGAATATTCACACATCAGTGTAGGGGGGGCAGTTCCTTTCCCTGATTTATATATATACATATATATAAATGCAAAAATAAATATATATGTATATATATATTTGTATTTATATATACGTATATATATATATATCGATGATGCGGAAGTACTCACGAGAGCAATATAACTTTTGGACGGCACAATAGAACACAGAATAAAACAGATAACACGTAAAAGGACACTCACACTGTAGATGATTTAAGCTTTCGGCCCACTCCGAGGCCTTCTTCAGGTCAGACTCAGAGTCTGACCTTCAGGTTATAGCTATCTATGATTATATATATTTATATATTATTAAATCTATGATTATATATATTTATATATAAATATATATGTATTTTATACAACATTTACATATATTCACACACCTTCGACCATGCTGTGTGATTTTCATTTCCCAAACTTACTGGGAAACAGGTGTGCAGGGAAAGGAATTGGCTCCCAGCCATAATAGGTTGATTACTGAAGTATCATTATTATTGGTATTCTACCACTTGAAGTAGGTTTTGAATGGACACACCCTATCCTTTTTGGGTATGCTCTTATCTCACATCTTTAATCCATAACTGCCTCTCTACCCTCACTCATAATTATATAAATCGTGATCTCCACAAATACCTATAATTTGAAAGCTGTCCTTCCTGTCTCCAGTCTTTGATTTTTGGGGAAGGTCCACGGGGTGATTGCTGAAATTCTCTCAGTACTTTTTCAGCTTTCAGAATATCCTCTTCACTCATTTCTTTTGCCAAGTGAGGTGTTTCATCCATTATCATCCTTCATAGATACTCTGTTTGAATTAGAAGGAATGGTTTTCAGAGAGTAGTCATAATCCTTTGCATAGCTATGTAGATCTCCTTATAAAATTTTAATTGCACCAAGATAAGCAACCTGCCCCTACTGAATATATGTATTTTGTCATGTGACTCCAGAGGTTGAGAAAAGCATTGGTGATCTTTTATGCTAATAATGAAAAGAGTAGCAATGGCAAAACAGGATTACATCAGAAAAAGTCAGTTGTAAAATTAAATATCCATTTGAATCCAATGTCTTGATGAAGGGATCCTAATGTTATTTTATAATTGTTGATGAAACCAGGAGAACTGAACATTATTCTCATCACAAAGGGTTTTCACTTCACTCATTTCAGTGTGCCACTATTTATTTATTACCTATCCTATTTCTTTATCACCAGGTGACTTGACAAATATTCTGATCTATTTTTTTTGCAAATTATACATCCATTCCTTATCTATTCTTTAGCTATTGAAAACAATTATTTATATTATTTTTGAGGTTACTCAAAATCCTTACGAAATAATAATTTTCTTACTAACTGAGTGAAATGTATGCATATATCATTCACTTATACACTTCCAGCATAAACTGAGAATTAGCAGAGTAGAGAATAATACAACATTTTTGGAGAAAATATTGTTTTCATAGGAATGATTTAACTGCATGGAATTCATACTATCAAATCTACTCAAGGTGAGACCTGGCTAAAAGTGTACTAATTTATATAAAATAAATGTAAAGTGATGGTAAAAGTAGTGATTCAACATCATGAAAAGCTCTTTATTTTTCAACAAGACCAAACATTTATGAAGGAAATGGGTTGTATAGTAAAGAACACAGTCCAAGGTAAGTAGCATACAAGTCTGGTGATTGAATACATCTTCATGCATAACATCATATGCGTAAGGTAATTAGGAATGTGCTCTATATAACAGCCAGATGTTGTGATCATGGATACCAATGGCAATAAACATTCATGGAAAAAGAAAAATTCATGTTCCACCAAAGCACTCATATTTCACTAAGAAGATTCAGATAATTTTATATTCACAATTTTCCATAACAATATGGATAGTCTTTAGTTTCTGAATAAATCATGAAAATGCTCTACCTTTTACGAAAGTTAAATAAAGACGTGTTTTTCATCTTTGGTATAATGACAGATCATCAATTCAGCGCAAAGAAAGATTACCAAGCACATTATATTTGATAAAGGTTCTTCAAAAAAATCACACATCTTTAATCTAGTGCATGGATTTTGAATGTCATGTGTGCTCATAATTTTTTATAAATACAATACATTTTTTGTTTATCAATATATTTAATACGGGCAATAAAAGTACAGTGAAAGCAGAAACAGAAAAGGCCACAGCTACATCAATTAAGTGGATGAATTAGCCATTCAGTACAGCTGAAACGTTTCAGCGATAATAATTTTCATTTTTATTACTATCCCAATTTATTAGGTAACATTTAAAAAATCTGTACTGGCTTAATTTGGTAATATTACTGATATAAAAGCAACGTTTCAATTCCATGTACAGTATGGCAAATCCATATACACAATGATACCAATTTCAGAGGGTAACACTTAGATGACAAACTTTAGGGAAGTGAGTGAGATAAAGAAAACATCATAGACACGGTAACGTAAAACAGTTTTTCTATAAGTTTTCAAGTTTTTATCTTATACTGATAAATTTTCAAACACTGACATTTATAACATAAAATTAAGTAACTCAATTAAGTCATGGTAACTTGCAGCTATTCATATTCTTGTCTGTAACTTTTACACATAGGCCCTGCATTTTTTCCTTTTCAACCTATCTTAAATTTATTATTGCATCTATTAATTGCTTTGAATAATAAATAATCTTAATATCCTTAATTTTGAAGGTAATACTATCAAAATGATGTAAAAATAGCATCTTTAAGTACAAATTTGGAAATAGTTAAATATTTACCACTTTTTCAGCATAGATATTTAAAAGACAGCAGTATTTTTAAACAAAAGTAAAAATTATATTAAAGCCATGCCTTCTTTACTGTATTGTAAAAGTGGACAATTCCCATTGTCGTCATATACCTTTCATTGTACCATCTTTGCATTGCTCACAGCAACCACATTATAAAATAACTAATTGGATTTCATTGACTATCCAACATTTTGTCTCAACAGAACAATCACAGAACCACCTCCCATTACATTCTTAGCAGAATAGACTGTATATACACATTTACACCATCAAGAAAGTGCTTTTTCAAAATACATCTTTAGAAAGTTTTCATGGTAAGGTATTAAACTTGGAAACAGTAGGATCAACATTGGGAAAGATATTTATCATCACACTGAGTCATATCTATTATTCAATATTATCACCACACATCACATAAAATAGAACAAGTGGCTTAAAAGGAATTTCAAACCTTTTAAAAATGAAACACATTTTGATGTTAAGTCAATGCATGGCCACCAAACACACACCTAGAGGTAACTGAGTTTAAAAAAAAGATGCAATATGTTTTTAAGGATTTAAGCACTGCATGCACATTGTTTTATAAATAATAGGGGAAATGAAGTCACTGGTGAGTAAATACTGAATAATAAAAGCAAGTTAACAGAAAGTATGCTATTAAAATTTGGCCAAGAGCTAATTCGGTACAAATAAAAGTTTCATTCTTACATTTGAAGCACATGAGGGCACTTCTGTAAAATATGCAACTTCCATCGCAATAAAAACATTATAATTTTGTTTGAAGTACTTAGCTACCTCTTTAAGCTCTGTTTCTTGGTATATGAAAATAGTAAAACTAAAAAATATGATATGACAAATACATAACACTTAAAAATGTATGCAATATGTAAGAATTATGGCAAAAGTGTATAATATATTTATATTTATATAATAAAATATTTAAAGACCAACAATTAATTTTTGTCAATCGAATTCATTCATTTCATAAATCTCCTCGCTTTATTCATAAACCCCTCAATGTTGAGAAAAATTTACGTGCAAAATAAGGATTGCAGAAAATAGACAATATTTTCTGAGTAACAACATCATGTTTTATGATTTTGTAAATGTTATGGGCAGGATATTTCTCAGCATGCTAGTAAAATAAATGGCTTTTATGTTTTTATTTTTGTTAGCATATGTGTGAGGGGCTCCCATAATTATAATTATCTTTCCTGGACTTCAGATTATGAGAAATAGCACACACATCTTTATATTTATTTAAAAAGAAAGTACTATAAAAATGGCATTTCATTAGCTTAGTAATGTAAGTTTGTACCGCCTTAAAAAATAAAAGAGATGCTGAATTTGAGCATCAGGTTCATCCAAAGCCAATCACTGTAACGTTCATGGAGTACAAAATGGATTAAATCAACCAATTTATGTACATTATAGATAAGATTATATATATCCAATTTTCCATACATAAATTGATCTTTGGATTAAAGGTGTACAACATGTTACATATATGTATTCACCACAGATCAGTTTTGTGGCAATGAATTTGATTTGATAATGCATCCAATAGGAGAATAATATTTTAGTTTTAAGGAAAACATATTTTATTATTAAATAGGTCTTTTTCTCTTCAGCAATTTGTCTATCCATTTAGTAGCATCCTAGTTTAGAAAAATATAAGAAATTTCAAATTCATTAACATAAAATTTTTGGCTTTGAAATCAATGATATATCAATGATGCGTAAGTAATAGAAAAAACTTCAGATGTTCAGCAATAAGTAATGAAAATTATTGCAGACATGAAATTATAATAAACTATTTTCTTAGGAGAAAAATGCTGATTTTGAATATAGAGTGACAAAATTTATACATCATGTACTTAGTGACCACATAACTCTTGGTATGATCATTGGCATACACACCGGAGTCTATGTACAGATATGTTTAATATCTCCTTCTTTGTACTTCTGGTGTATGTGCCCATCAGCTTGACACCTCAAAATAAAATATTGAGGATGAAGCGTGGAAATGTGTGGATACCTTGTCTGTCCTGTAAACAAGGATGGCTGAGAATGAGCCATCCATACAATTCACAGAAGTATTTCCTATGGTTCCAAAGATTGGCAATTCTCGAGGCATCCGTACTGTGCTAAACACATCGTTTTTAAAAAAAGGGTAACTAAAATGGCCCCTGAAATAAAACCCCCCAATAAGTAATAATATATGTATATATTTTTTAACCTTTTTTACTAGGGTAGGTTTAATTGGGCAATCACAAGGGCAACAATAATAATCTTTTTAACCGTCGGTTAAAGGAGGGTCGTTTAACCAAAACGGCGGCTTCACATCCTCTTAGGGTTCGAGCGTATGAAGCCTGGTAACTTATTACCTACATTTATAAAAACATCCCCTCTCTCCTCGTCTACCTTCACCAAAGCGCTACGCAAAATAATTGAAAAAAAGGCGTGCGGAAGACATCGCATCCTTTTTCCAAATTCAACGAACCTTTTTTTCTGACCTTCCGTAACAGACATCTCCGGTGCTGTCGGCACCGGGAAACAACACATCCATGTTTTTACATATTTATAAACTTATATTTACCGTGTATGTATGTGTGTATAGTAACAAAAAAGATCAGAAGAGTGCCGCCAGTTGGACTAGCGTCTTCGACGTGTTCAAAGCTGAGGTGCCCACGTGACCAACCGACGCCAGGACCAACTCCACACAAGAGGGCCAACAATGTACATGGGCCAACCGACCAGCAACGATGGGCAGAGGAGGAGGGAAGATGGTGAGGTTTCCCGCGCGGCGGGGCCCAGAGGGAGTGACATTCCGAAATGGGGGAAAACAACGAGGAGGGAGGGAGAGAGAGAGAGTGCGAGATATATATATATATATAAATATATATATACATAGAGGAGGACAGGTTGCGGTCCCTTTCGTCTGGTTCTTCTATTCCCTTCGTTCCATCTCCGTCGTTTCCAAGCCTTCGCGCGGAGCCTTCTTCTCCTGTCTTGTCCGTTTCCCACCCTCCCGTCCTTCCTCGCGAGGGGGAGCTGGGTGGGTGGTACTCGAATTAAAGGGATGACTCACTGGTCGGCACTTAAGCCGGCAGGTAAAGAAAATGGCGGCGATCCACCGTTCTGCATACTTAAAGGGGGGAAATCCGCGCGTCGCTTCAGAACGGGAGGGAGGCGGCGAACATGTTCTCTATGAGGGGTGGTGCGGGCACGAGGTCCTCCAGCTTGAGGTAGAAGATTCGCTGGAGGCCCTGGACGCTCAAGGAGCGGAGTTCAGGTAACTTCCCGAGGAGACGGGAGAAGTAGTGGGCCTTCCGGGATGCTTCGGCGTTGTAGGTTACGTGGTCGCGCAGCGATCCAATGACACGCATCTGGAGCTGCTCCACACGCTTTGGCTCCTTCAAGCCGTGACGTTCTGTGAGCGTAACATGGAGCGGGGGTTAGTAGGGGACGATGGAATCGAAACGGCCGAAATACACGAAAGTGACCGGGGCGAGATATGACTTACTAATCAGCCCTCTTGATGGGAATCAGGGAATGAGCCCCATTGATTGAACAGCTTAGGTAATGCTACATCAAAATAATAAAATAACTCAAACTTTATGAAACCAATTAAGTGTCAACCATACAATTGGGATTTACGCTGTACATAAAATTCTATACAGTGTCCATAGAACCTAATTTCACTCAGCGAAAGCATTACACGTAGGAAGTTACTCATAATGAAATTTTGTTATAGTTATCGGTTGTATAGATTTTCACAATATATTTGAATACAAACATGTTATTTATAAACAGTAACATGGTTTTTCGCTCAAAATTGTTCAGAGAACTTGAACGTTTCAGACGAAGGAGTATGAATACTAAAATACTTATTAACAAAGTCAACTTCAAATAAAAAACTGACTGTTAGTTTTTTTAAATTCTGAGTGAACATATTTTGAATGCAATTGTGAAGATAATAAAAAAAATTAAAAAAATAGGTGATGAACTAATTTATAAAGGATGGTTTTAGAATTTACGTGACCTTTCAATTTGATTTACATAGTGAATTCGTAAATGAACAGGATTTCATGAAAAAATACGGAAAAATTGACTTACCTGTAACTAAGGTGAGTGCGCAGAGACAGGCAAAGGCTGATATGTCGATTTGCATCGCATGGAGGGATGCTGAGAAGGCAAGAATGCCGTGGAGCCAATCGCCAAAACTCCGCTCGCACTGCTCTCTCGCTAATACCACTCCGTTGCAAAATGTTATCTTCCTGTCATCGGGTTTCGTCCTGTTTGCGGGAACATAAATGGAAATTTTGGGTCATTTTTGAACTTTCCAAAATATTCTCCAAGCATCAGTTTCCGTAAAGTATTTCGCTTTAGTGTGTGTGAAAATTTTTATTTGAAATGGCGAAATCGAAATTATTAGCATCCCAGAGAGAATCAAAGTGTATTTTTTGCCAAATAAAACCTTTGATTAGAGCCATAATGTCTCAAAGAGATGGGTGTTTGATAATTGAATCACAATTATAAAATAACAACATAATTCAATGAAATAGAAATACTATATACACCCACGTTCACCTCAGCAAATACTTTGACATGTCAGTACATATGAATATTTAATTTAAATAAATCTTTACATTCTAAAATTCTATTATTACTTTACCTTTATGCACTAGTCTATGCAATATTTAGATAGACTGTTTGCATTAGGTAAATCAACTAGGAACATGAAGAGTCCAAGTACGCAAGGGCACAATTAAATACGGTGATGATGAACTGTGATGTCACGCTTATTTGCTCAGTGACCACGCTGAAAACTTAATGAGGGCAAACTTTCGTTTTTGGACGCACTACTGGCGAATTTAATATTTATTCAAAACTCACTCCACTAATTCAAATGTGGGCGAATTATCTGAGATAAAGTATGAGGTTTAAATGCTTAATGTGCCGGAACAGGCGATCAAATCTCTGAACGTGCTAATTTTTTCACCTTCCATTTTGCGTTTACATACTACTCCATGGATCTTCACTTCTGCGTCTTGTAATGAAAGTTACGTCAAATCTAAGGCGGATTTTACTGATCTATTATTTCCAAGCTATCTTCTTTGATAAAATATGAATGATGATGACTCGAAAAAATTTTTTCCAAAAAATACAATGTTGAAAATACTTTTGAAAATATTACCAATTAACATTGGTGTTTTTTGAAATTGGATAACATATAATTGTTTAAAAATTATAATTTAAAATAAAATGTAAACTAGTAAAAATAACAAAGGGGACTACGGAAGATGGACGAAATTGGAAAGTTCTGAGTGCTTACCGGTAAGCTAGGCGTAGGACGAAGAGCTCAAGGGAAGCTGATTGGAAGAGTAGTTCTCTGTCTTGGCGGCAGAGGTCATTGAATCCAGGAATCCTCTCCGCGAAAGATCTCAGGACGTCGACAGATGTTGTGAGGAGGTTGTAAAACTGCTCCACCTTCTCGGCCTCGCTTTGCCCTCCATTCGGGTCTGCATCGTCTCCTAAGCTATCGCATCCATCGCCGTACAACGGAGATTCGCGGTACTGTGAAAGAAGCGAGGGTGAAGGTTAATAAAGAAAGAATTGGACGAAGGTTATTAATTCCGTCTTTTTGTACACGGCGTTTTCCGTATGATTAATGTCGAAATTTCTTTACTATTAGCGATTAAATTCGATCTATTCTGAGAACTGAACAGTTGTCACTGAGGGTGAGGGGGGGAGCACTTATCACAAGAGGGTGATAAGATTAAAATAATCATTAAAATAATACGACACTTAGATGAGCGATTATTTATAAATAATAAAATGTACTTGGCAATTACTTTGAAAAAAACAGACGTAAAAATGAGTATTAAAGTCGATAAATAATTGCTAATTTTGCAAAATAATCGAGTATTTAAGAAGAATTAAAATTTAGTGATAGAAATATGTTATTTTAAGAATGGAAAAGGAGTTGGGATAGACAGGAACAGGAGAAAGCTGCCTATTTATCTAGTGGAATCACGGAGTCAGTATGTTACTCTATCACTCTCTCTATACTTTTGTTTTTGAGCAGAATAATTAGTAACTTCACATCGATCCGTGCCAATGTGCAAGGCCCCACAATTGACCGATTGGATCCTCACCAGTGAATAGTCCAGGTTGGCCAGGTCCGGAGTGGTGTCCACGTGGGCCCTGACAAGCGCCGTGACCAAGGGCACGGGCGGGGAGGGGGGCGAGCACTCTCTCGGCCCCCCAGAGCCTCCCTGTCCGCCCCCGCCGGTGCCGGAGCCCAAGCCGCCGCCCTGAGGCGAGCGCGGCTTCGACGGTAACCTCCCCCGGCGACCCTTGAGCGAGTCCGTGCGCACCACCTCCTTGACCATGCCTACGGAGAGGCATTTCTGGAAGCGACAGAACTGACATCGGTTGCGACGGCGCTTGTCCACGGGGCAGGCGCGGTCTGCCAGGCATGCATACTTGGAGCCCTTCTGAACAGTCCGCTTGAAGAAACCCTTGCAACTGAAAGGAAACGTGGGATGTTTATTCGTACCAGGCCGAATGAGAGTCAAGGGGGAGCATTAGGATGGAGGGGTCCGAATCGTAAACTTCTGCACGTCTTTGTTGATAATGCGATACCGGAAAAACTACGAACTCGCGCTTAGCGCCTAATTTACATTTTTCACAAGATAATTAATAATCATTTTAAGTAAAATTTTTATTAACCTGGGGTGTTCCCTCAACCAAATGGTTCGATCAGTCGATAATAGAATTCTCGGAAAATTTCATTCCGATTTTATATTTGAATTGTTCATTTTTCTGTAAAAGCCAAGTGGTGTTTATGATAGGAAGATACTTGCAATATTTTTCCCTTGCATACCGCTAATTGCGATATTGCTACAACTCACGCTTTTCTCAAGCAAGTGTTCGATTAAAACATTCAGGTTCTTCTTTGAAAATAAATTTACAGCATATGTGAAAGCAAATGAACTAATTCCGAGAGAATGTGAACGTTTAGTTAACCTTTTCAAGCATTTTTTTGTGTAATATGGTCCTCCATAAGCACCTGAAAACTTGCCATTTTATGGGTTGTGTTTTGAATGCTGAATTGCCCTCCATACGTGCTGAGTACTCATTTTAATCACGTTCTAAGGACTCATTCGAGGCGATGACTTGTAGCGAAATGAAGCAATTTTTCGTATCGACTGAAAAAGGTTTCCGGGACAGATAAGCATCAACGCAAGGCTATCCCGCCGTGCACGCATTCCATGCAGTGTGCATAACTACTAGGGGCAGCGTGGACCCGAAGGATCTGAGTTGGAAGCGACCAAGATGCGATACGATTTAGTTTATTTCTTCATGCGATTTGCAATATGAGATATATTTACGCAAAAAACCGCGATCGTTGGACAAAATGAGACATTCCTTGCTTCAAAATCTCGGGTTTGTCTAACCTTCTCATCTACGAGTACGGTCATCAGCGAATATCTCAACTATTTCGTACTTGATACTTGAGGTGCAATGTTAAAAATGTCATATTCAAATAAATAGAACTATTGATATTTGATGGACCAACGCAGGGAAATTTCTCGGCTGGTTTTATGCTGAAGCTACATTTGAACGTTCAGAATTTTTTAGAAAGGGGAGTAAGTAGCAATGGCTACTAGGTGGACATCGTTGGTGAAAATTGACTTACAGTGGCGCCTGCGCTCTCATACTTTCCGAAATTAAGTTAGAGAAAAGACGAAGAAAGACAACATCAATGTGCAGCAAAACAAAAGTGATAGCGCACGTGACTCGAAAGAATTAGAGAAGGAAGGGAAGGGTGGAAACCTTCTTTATATTCTCTCGACCCTTATCTTAGACTGTCATCATTGTAACCTTTCACGTTCGTGAGCAATTTTACCGTGAAAACTTCCATTAAATGAAAATATTACAATAATTCCAGAATAAAAAAGAATTGAGCACTCTTTACTTCTTCCCACATTGATCTATCACCCCTTTTTCGTCCATCTGTTCACAATGTGGTCAGCGGCCACGACTAAAATATTTTTCGTAGGAAGAAGCGATTGAATTAAAGGAAGGGTCTATACTGTATGAGAGGGTAAGGAGAACGGAGGGGGGTCAGTTTTGAGCCATCTACGCGCATCAACACTCACCCTTCGCAGGTACGCACTCCATAGTGCTGGCAGGCAGCCGTGTCTCCGCAGACGGCGCACAGCTGCGAGGATGGCGTGGAGGGCGTGGAGGATGGTGAGGAGGAAGACGCTGGGGATGGCGTGGAGGCGGCAGCCGTTGGTGCGGTGGGGGGCGGCGACGTCCGTGAGCCCTTCTTGGCGGGAGCGGTGTCGATCGGGGAGGGGGCGGCCGGTGAGGAGGCGGATGACGCGGACGAGGAGGCGGGGGAGGATATGGCGCCGTGGTGCATGGTGCCCGCCACGCCTCCCACGCTTACCGGCCTCGCCACCTCGCTGCGGTGGGGGAGGGGAGAGAGAGAGAAAGAGAGGTCATTGCGATGAAGGGAAAGCAGGAAGCATCAGAATCTCAACTCGATCACACATTATGAACGGCCGTTTGTGAGTTAGCAATAATTGTATGAAGGTGTCTATAGAGAATCGGCCCCTGAAAATTATTAAACATCGTAGCAGGACTTCACATCGCTTCTAAAAAATATGAAAACTTTTCGTCCGTGGAACTTTTCTTTCTTCAATCTTTCGAGGAATCATGTGAGTTTTTAATTAGTATGCATACTTGAACATTCATACATTTAACTTCAAAACCCAAGGACTATTAAATAAATTGGTCCCATGGATATAAAAGATTAATTTCCGAACATATATCCCTAACATCCCAGCACAGCAGTACCGGGAAAAATCTTAGTGTGACACACGGCTATAAGACACCATTTAACGCATAGGACTTCCAAAACGAATGAAGGTTTCTAATGAGCTTAATCACGCTGGGGATTGCCTCAAGCGAGAGTTCCGGCGAGACATACAAATCGAACGGGCGGATTGGACTCACGTGTGATCGACGGTGCTCCGCTGCACGGGGAGTGACGCCCTCCTCTGACGGTGAGTGGGTTGCTGCACACACCCCGCGTAATGCTGCTGAGGCGGCTGCTGCATAGTCATGCCGTGCTGGTGGACGGCTGGAAAGGCGGGTGGGGGTGGGGGCGGCGGGTGGAGCAGCAGCTGCTGGGCGGGCGGCGGCTGCAGGGTTGCCGAAGACTCCATCACGTCGAAGCCGGTCCGCTGGGGCGGCGGCTGCAGATAGGACGGGTAGTGCGAGGGCGGGGAGGACGTCTGTATGGGGATGGCTGGCGGCGGTGGGCTGTACGAGGACGAGCCGGCCGAGAACACGGACGCCTCCGAGATGGCGCCGCCGAAGCCGAAGTCGGATGGGTAGGCGGTGGGCCCCGCCTCTTGCTGCCCCCCCTGCGCGGCCTGCTGCGGTTGGACTGGTGACTGCTGGGCGGCCGCCGCGGCGAATCCCACCACGTCCGAGCAGTCCATCATAGCCACGTGACCCTGCTGGTCGTCGTCGTCCTCCATCTTGAAGGCGGCGAAAACGTCGTCGGGGGTCGCGTCCTCCCCCTCCCCCAGCGACCCCTCCTCGCCCCCGGCGCCCCTCCGGGAGTACGTCTCCTGGAAGCTGGGCAGCGGGGCGGGGCCCAGGTGGACGGAGTGGTGGAGAACGCTCTGCAGCTCGTGGTGGTGCTGCTGCTGGTGGTGGTGGGGATGCGGGTACTGCTGGAGACTGTATCCTTCGCCCCCGTTGCCGCCCCCGGCGCCCTCGACCACGCCCCCCGCGGCGACGGAGACCACGACGGGCGCCTGCACCTCCTCTTGGACGCAGGCCAGGTGCGCGATCACGGTGGTGGAAGTGGGCACGACCGGCTGCTGCTGGTGGTGGTGATGGTGGTGGTGGTGGTGCTGTTGGTGGTGGTGGTGGTGGTGCTGTTGGGGCGGCTGCTGCTGCTCTTGCGGGAGGAGGCGCGGCTGCTGGTCGGGGCGCGCATGTGTGGCGACTACGGCGGCCGAGGAGCACGAGGAGGTGGAGGAGTTGGAGGAGGAGGAGTGGAGGAGGAGGGCGGAGGGGTGGAAGGCAGCCGAGGTGTCCTCCTCGGTGTAGTGGAAGTGGTGCGAGTGGGAGAGGAAGGGGTCGGTCACGTGGTGGTGGGAGTGGCCCGAGTGGTGATGGTGATGGTGGTGGGGGTGGAGGGCGGACGCGGGGGGAGGGGATGAGGAGGCCACGCCCACCGCCGCCACGCCCCCTTCGGTCGCCCCGCCGCCTCCGCCACCACCGCCCCTGGCGCCTCCCCCGCCGCCCCCGACCTCCTCCTCCTCCTCTTCTTCCTCCTCGTCGGCGAAGGGGGCCGACAGGAGATCGGCGAAGCTGCTCGAACCGAACGTTGCCTGGGGGTTGGAAGAGGGTTTCCGTGAGCGTCTTGAGGAAGGGTGCCATCAAACATGGTAGGGAGGGGTGGGTTGGGGGATGAGGGTGGCCGTCCATTAAACACGCACGTGCCCATAAAGAAGTCGTTAAAAGTAATTCGGGTCGGGAAGTGTTTAGCTCTCGGGGTCGGTGGAGTGGAATAATGGCCGACGAACTGACTCCATTCCGTTTTTCGGCAATTTCGGTTTCGATGGCAAGATAAATAATAATGCCCATATATGTGATGGAAGTCAATTTCGTTTTCGTTTCTCCGGCATCATTTTTTCATGCCCATTGCCGAGGACTCGGAAATAAGTCTCTAGATACTCGTCGCATTACCGTTTTTACGATATATATATAGTTGGGTTTTGCAACGTGGGCAGTATGAACCGTTTGAATATGTAAGTAATATCTGCTAGCGTGATGAATGTGTCCGTAACTTAGAAAGTTTTGCGTATGCGAATAATTCGTTGCAAAAACAGATTGTAATACTTGCGGAAAAAAGGTTTCGTCGGAACAATTTTTTGTAATCCATCTATTGAAACTACTCGAATTTGGATCACTTAGCTAAAATATGATATGAATCTGGGAAGATTAGGTCTTAGGACTAAAATATAATGGCAGTACAGTTATTTACGTATGTATATATATGTTAGTGACGTACATATAAGGTAATGAGCTACTGCGTATGCATTTATTTTCATTTGTTTTATTACATCCATATTCAGCAGCAGCATGCAAAAACATTACCACTAAGAGAAACCTAAAATAAGCATGTGTTATTATAAATCGCAACATATTTCATATTTAAGCCGAGGAAATTCTTAAGTCGAGGAAATCTTACACGTAAGTAATGGAATTATAGAAGTGAATACATTTACTTTCTTAACTATTCCGTTATGAAAAGACGGCTCGTTGTTTGAGAATTACATTTTGTAAGATTAAAAAAAGACGTTTCAGGCGTGATATGGTGGAATATCATGATTAATTAAAATTGGCAATTTTCCACAGAATAAAATTTTAATACGACCGGCTTCGATGTAGCTACATCATCTTCAGGTCCTGGTCTGGTCTACATCTAGACCAGAAGATGATGCAGTTTCATCGAAACCGGTCGTATTAAAATTTTATTTTGTGGAAAATTTCCCATTTTAATTAATAATGTAAGATGATAAACATCTTGATATATATCTAGTAATCTAATTTATTGTTACCTTGGCATGTGCCCTCAAATTTTACAGCTTAAAACTAGATTAAGAATGATTCAGTAAAATTATTTCTTTAAAATATTGGTTATCTTCATAAAAACACATATTTACCTCGCTACTTATACGCTAGAAAAAGCGAAAACTATTTTGTTAGCCTTTAGGTCTTTTCAGCTGGTTTAATCTCATCATTCTCCCCACACAGCTACAAATTGGAACACATAATACTCAGTGGATAAAAAACTAGCAAGAATTTTGCTGTCAAATGGGATAAATAGATATCCTCCAAAGGTTAGAATGCAGAGCGTATAAAAATAATTGTCATAACTCTAAGGAATTAGGTCTTCAATGTATTTTCGCTTTTTGCCAAGATATCGCAAAGCGCTCTGAGGAGACTGAAGTCTTCCACCATGACACATGTAATGGCCTACTAAATCTTGTATACTATAGTCTAAAAGAAAATTAAGACACGCAGGATAATAAAGGCGAAGAAGGACATAACAGAAAATTTGTGCGAAGGGTAATATAGGGTAGGATGCACGACAAAGAGAGAAATAGTGCTTAGAGACAACAGCGAGACTTTAGAGGCACATTTATACCATTCTAACTCACCGCTTGTCCAGGACTTCAATGTAAATAAATAACAAAAGGGAACTGAAGCTCCAAGTGCTTGATTCGCAGCATTACTTTTTTAATGTCGAGCGGGTGAGAGTATATCCGTGTGAACACATTTCACGCGGCCAGAAAGAAGGAGGTGAATCCTTGTCAACTTGAGAAACGAAAAGTATACGTAGTTAGGAATTCTTTTGGTCGTGAGAATAAGTGAGCTCAAGAGCTCAATTCCTACATCCGCTGGCATTTAAGACAAAGGTCCTCCACAAAAAAGAATTCCTACAATTGAGCGTGGGAGTGACAAAAGCAGCAGCAGCAGACATGTTGAACGAAAGCAACGGCACACAACAAAAGATGCTACAAAAACACTTTTTGTCATCCATGCAAAATATTCTAAGGAGCGTTTATCCCTCACATTCAACTGGATTACCTGGACAGGAGGTACCAGGCTGCAGTATTATGACGACACCGCCATTGAAATTAAATGGCAACACCTTAGTCTTTGAGGTAAGAAAGAAAATTATTCACCTTCCTTGAAGAAGCCTCCCGTATGATCACTTTCAACGTTCCAGCAGAAGACAGACTTTCTATCAACCAACAAAGAGACACAAAGCGCAAACAAAAACTGCAACGAATCAACAAGGAAACCAAAAATAAATATATATTCAGACGCATACAGATGCTCCGTGCACACGCACAAACACATAAAAACAAGATATACAGCCAATTTATTCATATAGATTTTTGAGTTTCGAAACATTGGGCAGGCATCCATTGCTGGTTCTAAGCCCCCCAATTGTTTCCAAATGGGCGACTCACTTCCACAGACTCCTGAGATTCAGTGCCGGGTAGCAGCTTCCTCCCACCCATCCCGAACCCCGCGATAGCCCGAGCACCCCGTTTGCCGAACCCCTCTCCCACGACACCACCACCACCCCCCGCCTCCTCCTCTTCCTCGTCCCCTCCCTCGCCCCTCTTCCTCGCTCGCCGACTCCTCCTTCTTCTTCCTCCTCCCTCCCTCTTCTTGCCCTCCTCCACCACCTCCTCCTCTTCCTCTTTCTCTTCCTCCGCCCTGCGAAGTCTCTCCAAGCGGTGACTCCGCCTTCGGCCCCCTTCTGTCTTGCTCCCAAAGGCTTCCTCCTCCTGGCCCCCTACCGTGGCTTCGACCGCCCCACCAACCCCGAGCCACCCCACTCCCTCCTCCTCTAAGCCCTTGGCGACCTCGTCGGCCTCTTCCTCCACCCTCCCTTCCCCTCCACCACCCTCCTCCACGTACGACTGATCCGACATCCGTTGTTGTCAACTGGGGTTCAAATCTGGGCGGTTAGGGGGGGGAGGGAAGAAGAGGAAAGAGAGAACGGGGATGGGAGAAGAGAGAAAGAG
Organism: Hetaerina titia; assembly: GCA_037158775.1. NCBI lineage: Eukaryota > Metazoa > Arthropoda > Insecta > Odonata > Calopterygidae > Hetaerina > Hetaerina titia. The sequence continues at coordinate 128,268,364 of CM073768.1, forward strand.
AGAGAGAGACAGAGTGATAGAGAGAGGGGAAGAGGTCAGTTAATGGGACGGGGAAGAAGAAATCGGAATGAAGAGAGGACCACAGACAAAGGGAGAAAACCAGCGTGAGTTTCTTATTAACTCTAAAATTCACTGGGTCAGTGGGGGATATGTGTAAAAATATGTGGATGCGTTGAAATAATTCCAAATCTCAAAATAAAACAAGTGAGATGAAGATTTTATGATTACAATCTTCTCTCGGAACATAAACTTCACATCAATGACGAATTGCACGGAGCATCAAACAAAAGTTGAAGGTAACTAAATTAAATGCTCAGGAATTTAAGAAAATATGTGAAAGGGTAAACATTTCACTGAAAGGGTGTGAAAAACTGGAACATATAGGGTAACAACTGAAACAAAGAGGCGAAGGGAGGAAGATAATTCATAGGATTAACTCCTCATGAAAGAATAAAAAGGTTATTATGGGTCTATCGTAACACATTTGTGATTCGAAATAACAAGTATGTAGTAGTTATCCACCAGAAATTACAACTTTAGGTCATCGTTCTCACAAAACTAATCAACAGGAAATAATGATGAAATATTTAATATATGGCTTAAAAACAGCCATAATAATTCATCCACGAAAATCAACCAGATTATTAGAACATACTGAATGGAATCAGTAAACAGATGTAGTTTCAAGATGAACGACAATATAAAAAGAGGAATACGTACAGAATGGAAGTCATCATGAAGAAAGGAAATACGACACAAAAGAGACAGAAGAAAGGTTGCAAAATAAGAAATCCTTATAATGCACATTTTATTGAGACTTTAAATACCAATGAGTGTTAGATGCTCAGAATTTAATATCTCTCAAGTTGACTGAGTCGTAAGAGAATAGTGATTTTTGTATAAAATTATTTTCTACAACATTGGTGACTAATGTACCTGGTTGTTTCACTCTATATGTTCAGTAGAAATACGAGTATCATCCATTTCCATCTAAATTCCAATTAAAATATAGGATCACAACATATTGAATCACAGAAACTAAAGGAGGGATTGTATGATAAAACAACTGTTAGTATGTAAATTCCAAAAATTACATTTTTCATACATGAATAAGACATAACATCTAGAAATAAGTTTTCAGTACTTCTGTAATATTAAATCACTCGTTTCCATTTTAATGATGTAGAGCGTTAAAGTCTCCATGTTCCCTCGATAACAAGACTGCGAACAGCATGCAAGGAAAAGTTCTTACTGATGATACAGAGCATAGTTTTATGAAAGAATCGTATAATGTCAGAGGATTTCAAAATAGTAGAGAGCAGTTATTGATAAAAATTTCGACGACGCATCAGTGAAATACATTAAATGGCAATATAAATCAAGAGATAATTTATATACAATTAGAAATCTTAACTATAATGTGAAAATACATAAGAGTCTAGATAGCTTAGTGACATCATTGTTCCTTTCCATCAAATATTACACATGAAACTAAGAAAAAATTGTAATTAAAGCTTATCATCAATGCAATGCTGTAGGTAACTATGTGTTTAATTACATATACACACACACACACACACATATATATATATATATGTATATGTATATATATATGTATATATATATATATATATATATATATATATATATATATATAGAAGATTGCGATAAAAGCATATATAGAAGTTTGAGTGCTCGAAGAAAGCAAGTAACACTTGTCTACTCTGATTTACATTCTCCAAGGAAAGAAGAAGCTACTGTGACAATGCCATTAAATTACTGCATATTTATCCTTTGTTTTTAAGTGTTTATTATGCTCATTACAACTCCATCAATACCCTTAAGATGCTCCTTAAATACGAGAAAGGCTAAAAGTTTCTTATCCTCCTTCTTTTATCCCTCTGATACTTGTGTCTTACCTTAATGTCACGTGGCTCTTGTTACATCGCACGTCACAATACAATGTTCCGCATTGCTAATATCCCATTCGTTCTTTCTCTCTCTCTCTGCATTTCCACCCACTCTTTCCCCCATTCATTATTCACTCCCCGCATCCCTCTCTCGCCACTTTCGTCATCCAGTCACCTCCCCGAGACATTCCCTCCTCCCCTCGGCCCAAGCGAGCTCACTCACCACGCTCACTCCACCCCCGCAAGAGGCGCACCCTTCTCTATTCCCCCTCCCACGAGACGCTTCCCTCCACGCCCCTCCCCCTGCAAGACAAACACGCCACTGCCGTCGCTTCTTTCCTCCCAGGCCAACCACCGCCGAAGCCGGCGCCCGTGTCTTCTCCAACCCCCCTCTGCCCGCCCGTCACTACTTTTTCCCCCCGGTGCTTCCTCCGCGAGGAGTTGGGTCGAGGGTAGGTGAGTCGGGGGGCTCGGTGGGTGGGCCTCCCTCCTCCTCGCTCACTCGCTCCTTAAAAATGAAGCGCCCGCGATAAAAATGAGAAGAAGAGTCCCTCTCAAATGTCAGGCTCACCGGAGCGAGACGTTTCTCGCACACGTCACAGCCCGGAACGTATTTGATATTTAAGGGGGTTGTGGAGGGATGGGGAGGAGGGCGACGGCTGGGGAGGGGGGGATTGTTGGTGAAGTGCGAGGAGGAGATGGGTGGGCGGGGGGGTGGACGGGAGGCGGAGTGAAATGGGACAGGAGGCGGTGGAAAATGGTGTTGGCGCTTCGGGTGGGGAGGGGGGACCGGAGAGAAGGGGGAGGGGGTAAGTTGGCGGCGAACGAAGAATGAGGAGATGGATGTGTAGAAAGCAGGGAGCGTCGATCGGAAGCACGGGGGCGAATCCACTCTCTGCAACCCTTTCTCACCCGGCCGAGACGACCAATGGCAAGGAAGCCGACTGCAAAGCAGGTCTAATGACCACGCCTCAGAAAAGAAATTTCCTTTTTTCTCCCCTTCCAGCCCCGCCTTCCATGCCCCACGCCCCCCTCTCCGCTCCCCCGAGAATTTTCACCACGGACTTCCTCGAGTGCCTCATCCGGCATTCCCCCTTCTCCCACCCATCGCACTCGGATTTAATTTTCCGCTCTCGTGATCCTGCTCATCCATTTTTCTCGGGTGAGGAGAAACGAAATCGCGCGAGCTGGATCTTCATAGCTCTCCAAGGCTATTTAATGGCAAATATATTACCACTTTCTCGAGAGAGGGTACTGGAGGTTTGTTCCCGAATGCGTGCAAATTAATATAAATGAAATACAATTGGCGTTTCAAGTAAAAAAGGAATGTGAATGTATGCAGTGCTACTCTGTTATTTTACTCTATTATTACACCATGTGAGTAAAATTAAAAACAATTGAATGGAAAACTTCTGCGGTATGAGATAAATTGAGCTCGTAGATAAAACAGAATTCACGCTGGCAATAACACGTTAATTCTTACGTCCGCTTTCATTTTCTGTCAAATGAGACATTCCATTCTGGCTCCGTGGAAAAAATAGCATTTCTGCCTAGTTCTAAGTAAATGTTCTCACGGATAATTTTTCTCAAAACTAAATAAACGTATAATTACTAAAAATAAATTATCTAAATGAATACATGTGACGATAAAAGATGACAATAATGTGAGAGATAGTGGCAACCTTGAAACGAATGGTTAATGGCGTATTAACGCAAAACTAAATTTATATTAATTGATAAAATTGGGCAATAATTTAGTTAAAAAGAAGAGGAAAAATTTCACGTGAAGAAAATACATTATACGTTTTATAAGTAACCTGAATTTCGGGAAAACTTAAATACAACATTCACACAGTTGTGGAAAAGGAGTTTCCTTTACAACAGTGTTTCCCAACTTTTATGGCCAACTTTATTAATTCAGGGGTCTCACTCTCCTCTACAGATGAAAATCTACCAGCCAATTAAACTGGAGCAATATGTGGAACATTTTTACTCAAATATCCAGCATAGCTCAGAATAGTCTTGGAGTACCTAAAGAGTACGTGTATCCTGGTAGGGAAACATTTATTTACACCAATGGAAAGCAAAAAGGAAGAGGAGTCTGACCCAAGCAAGGTATATTATAATAGCAGATAAAAATGTTAGGTGCGTCATTTGAAAAGAGCTAAGAATCTTTTGGAGGTTACGACCAGTAATTGCTCGAGTCGTTGCCAATCATTTGACTTGAATGAATTTCAATAGTTGACGTGACATGGAGAATGCATACTGCTGCTGCAATCTGCTAACCTTTCAATGGTTCGTTGTTTAGCTCCTCTTCCCAACAAAAAAATTACTTTACCCGTTTCAGCAGTTTCCGCAAGACAAAAAAATTGAATCATTTCTCTGGTTTCTTCAAGATAATTATCCGAAAACCATTGTGATCTTCCCTTTCTCTCACAATTAGATAATTTGATCAAAGAATGTCACTTCCGTACCCGAGAGCTAAGTAATGATAATGCTATTAGTTTGACAAATACAAGTATAATGGCGCGTTTAAATGGAAATATTTCATCTGATTTTTTACGACAGTCACTTTATTTGGAAAATATAACTAAAGAACGAATACACTCTATAGTAAAACATACTTTAGACAGAAAAAAATTATAATAACTTTTAACGTAGTCATTTAAGAACACAAACATTTAAGAAATACAAACGAAAGTTTTATATTACCACTTGTTTTGAAATAATCACTGGGTGATCGAATAGATTTGAATTACACCTATGGGCTATTAGAAAAATTCATTACTTTTAATCAATAATAGAAGTATTTTATTTTACATTTTAAACTTTGCCAAAGAAAATCTCAAAAAGAAACACACTAATTTAGAACTATTTCCTGGTAAAGGGCAATGGGAAAAACATCTCTTCTAATGCCCGATGAAAGCGTATTAGAATAACGGACTTCACTTCATTAATGAAATTGAGGAGGGAGTACCTGCAACAAATAGGACTTGAAAACTTGAAAAATGGACCTTGGGCTTAGAGCTTGGGCTCTTGAGCTTCGGTAACCAGAGGAATTGGAAAATTCGTGTCGCCATTACCACACCTACATACGATAATTCCATTCACTGGCGAGTGTATGTGAAGCACTCAACTTTCACAGTAAGAGTGAGCCGTCTGATGCAATAGATTCGAATGCATGGCACAGGGCCGGGGGATTCTAGGGGCGGGCGAATGGGTGCGACTTACCTGAGTTTGAAGGAGGAGCATACTTGAAGAGAGTGGGTTGAAGGCCTGGTCTCCTCCTCCCTCTAGATCCTCCCCACCACCAACCACTCCTCCCTCCTCCTCCCCCCTCCTCCTACCCTCCTCCCCACTCCTACTCTCCGGGGCCTCCCTGGAGGATCCCGCCCTTCTTCCGGAGACCTCTCCCGGAGTCTCCTGCTCCGGGGACTCCGGGTCCCGCCTTCCGGCTCTCTCCGGGAGGTGGCCACCAGCGGACGCCTCTAAGACGAGCTGCTCGTGGTGGTGGAGGCGGTGATGGTGGAGGTAGGGGTGGTGGAACGAAGGCCTTTGGTGGAGTATCACGGCGGCGCTCGGGCACACCTCCAAGAGATCTCCGCCGCCCACCTCGACGCCCACCACGCTCGACGGGTCCTTGGAGCGATCCCTCGGGTGAACTGCGAAGAGGAAGGAAACGATTTTGAGCCACCGGACGACAACTTCCCGATCTCTCGCAATGAGACAGACACACGCACAATTGGCTATCGAGACATACCACTCAATCCAAAGTATTCAGTGGACATGTTGAGTGGAAGATATGTGCGCATAGGTTCGACTGACAAAATAATAATTAGCAGGTCCAAGACTCACAACAATGACCAGCTGACAAAATATTTCGGGAGTAATACATGAAAATCATAGGCTGAAAGTGTTCAAATCAAAACAAATTCTTTTGAGCAGCTCAGTTCATAAAACCAAAGGAAATATAGTAGAACATGGGAACAAAATTTACAATTTCTCTGTCACATGTTGCCAAGCCATTACAAAAAATGAGCCGAACATATATTTAGAGTATTGATGAAGCTTCAAATATGCATTAATAACGACTGAGAGTCAAGCCGTAGGAACGCAATAATAATACTGAGACTCATATCAATTACAATCGAATTGATATTGAATTCTCAACAATAAGCGAAGTATTATATGGCACATATATTTTCTTCAACCGATTAAAAATCCGTTTCGTATCCAGTACCTCAAATGATATAAAGATTTATAATAAAATACTCAAATACTAACCAGAAGCAGATGTAGTTGCAAGCATCGCTAGGAGTGACTTATCAATAATCAAATTTTCGAGAAAGTAGAAAGTTGAATATGGTCGTTATGTCCCTTCAATTGGCTCCCTCTCCTGCTTCCGCTGGACACATTATTCCGATCACAAGACACACGAGGCGTTCAAAAACGAGAGACGTGCCAACTGTATCAAATGAGACTGCCTTCACCTCAAATGGATAAGAATACACGGTGACGGAGGAAATTGTGCCGGCACTGAATATTCGGGAACTGGAGAACGGACCTTATCAGACGAAGGCCGCCCTGACACACTGATCCGTCAGGGGGATCACCGCCCGGTTATATAATGATGGAAACCCCTCCGCGTCAACCCCCTCCTCCCCGAACGAAATATGCACCCTTCCTCGTCCACCAGTGCACCTTGCCTTGTTCCTCTCCGCGGTGCTACAACCACACCGCGCCCAACCCCCCTCCTCTCCCCACACCCCTTCGAGAAGGATAAAAAAAATACCCACCCTCTACCAAAAACCTCCCCCTCCTTCCCTTTATCTCTTATATCACTACATTTTTATCGCACGCCTACAAGGAACCCCTGTCCGCACCCCTGGCCCTCTCCTCTCCCCCTCGCCCTCATCGCCGCCGTGGCTCGGGCGCCGCTCCAGCGAGGATTGGGGGCGGAAGGGAGAGCGGCGGTGGAGGCCTGACGGCGGAGAGTTGCTTTAAATGTCCCAAGGGTCCTCTTGGAAACCTCCAAACGGCCCACCACCCCCTTCTCTCTCCTCCCCGCCCCCCATTGTTCTCGTCCCACCTCGCTCGCTTCCTGCTCACACCCACCCCTTCCATCCGCGCCCCTCCCTCCTACCCTCCTCGGAAACACCCACTCCCAATACCCTGCCTCATTCGTATACCGACGATATATAGGCATGTATACATACAAAGGGAAATACTCCGAGTGTGACAACGGGGAGGAAATTTGCGGCGCGATTTAAGTTTACGCAAGACCTCCTCGGGATATTCTTCGATTAAATTTCGGGCCAATGAAAGCGGAGCGTAATTTTTTCCTCCCTAGTTGTCACTCTTTGGCACAGCCAAGGGTTTACAGCACCCTCACCCAGGCTCACAGTACCAGTGAGCTTAAGCGAACATATGTCGCTTGGTCGAACTCCTATCGGAGTATTAGAGTCAAGATTGTGATTCCACAGCTGTGTTTGGGAAAATGTAGCTCAAGTAACAATTGATCTTGGGACTCAAATTTGAATTAGCGGCGAGAAATAAGCGGAATTTGGATAATCAATTTACCATATATGTGCAAGTAAGCTGTGAAGAGAGAACTACCAGGTTTGGAATGTTCAGATATCTGATACGACTGAATCATTAAAGGAAAATAGCAGCTATTCATGTTTCCAAAGATAAATTGAGAAATTCAACTGGGATTTCATTTAATATTGGTCTCTGTCAATAACTCCTTGCTCAAGAAAATCTATAGTGTTAACAATATAATAACCCCCGTAAAAATTAAAAAAAAGGCAAGAAAGATTAGACGTTTCTTTAAGGGCCATAGCTCTATCTATACCTATCATCATTCTTCGTCAATTGGATACACATTTTTAATATCGTATTAAGATATTCACGAAAGAATAAACTGATAATATTAAATGGAGCATATGGAAACCAATAGTATGTGTCACCTCAGTTACATTTCCAGCAATGATGTAGATATAGTAGAAGCAGACAACATGAAAGGGAGTAGTAATTTTTAAGTCCTGAATCACCATTCTCCTAGACCATTAGTTTTTTTTGTTTCTTGGTCCGTAAGGGCATCCATTCATGGCCCATATCCGCAATGAATGGGTCTTTTTACTCGCATAGCCTGCTTTATCAATCAAGAAGACGATCACCTCACAAGCGTCACCTCCGCCCTCTTGTCACCCCAAGAGGCGTCTTAGCCTGCCGCCAACCCCACCTCCACCTGCGCTCGCTACCTCCCGGCATCCCTTCCATCTCCACCCTCACAGTTTCAACCCCGTCTCCCCCACCATCTCCACCGCCGAGACCCCCTGCCACCTCCTTCTCTGCCACTTCCAATCCCTGGCCTCCTACGTCATGAAACCAGTGGTATTTGCAAAATAGGCGCCAGGGCATCCGCAATACGGCCCCATAATCGCAGCCAACCTGAATAAGAGCGCCGTGACTCCCTTGGAGAAGAAGCGCTTAATAGGGAGTCCGGATATTTAAGGGCACTCAAGGCAGGCATCGCCGTAAAATTACTTTGCTATAAGACTAGGAAAAACTCATACGTTAGTAAAAATAGTCACACGTTGACGGTAGACCTACTTTAAGATTTGGCGCTGACCATTCGACGAGACTAACAGAACAGACTATTCCTTAAGCGAGCAATACGTGATTACTCTCAGTATGTAATTGCAATTAGAGAAATTTTAATTTTTAAAATTTCTAAATAAAATTCCCTCAACGAGTCTTATGTCTGAGGCGCTATTAATGATTTACTTGTTTGAGCTATCCCATATTTTCTCGGTCGTCAAAGAAAAGTTTAACGGCGTGTCGAGGATTCCAAGAATTCTCTGTTGAATATTATTAAACACGCTTCAAGGTATACGCGAAATAATATGAAGAGGAGAAGTTGAAAAACATTTAAATGAATCACTGGGTAGGAAACGAAAATAAACAATCAATTTTTTCAACTGATTTACAATTCGGAGTCAATCTGGAAACCCGAAGGAGGCAGCGAACAAACATGCCTCGTCAGAATATTTAAGCGGAAAATACGCGTTGAAGGCTCTGTGGGGCAATTACGGTGAGGGAGGCTGGGAAAAGAGAGAGAGAGATGGAGCAAGAAAAATATCGGCAGGCAGGTGATGCTTCCACACTCGAATCGAAATTCTGCGGAAAGCACCTCGCTAACGACGGAGCCGTTTTTTAGAATTCGCAAAACTTTAGCCTCGGACATGAAATTCTGAGAACGGAGGATGTTAAGTTTGTATTAAAAGCACCGTTTTACGGCGTTTGAATTAATTTCTAGCTGAATTTCCCATATCGGCGAGACCAAAAGTCCGTCGGATAGTGGACGAGGACGGAGGATGAAACGACCGGTGAGATGAGGATGGAATGCGGTTATTTTGCAAGTACACTCAGAAGAGTCTCTTTCTCTCTTTTCTGTCCTTCAAAATATGAACTTTTGACCTCAATAACACAATTTTTTTGTTAACGATCGAAGATATGAAGAAAATCCTCCCTTCAAGACCTTGCCGCACTCCAGGAAGTTAATTCCATCGAGGATTTTTTCCCGATGCTATGAAAGGCATTTGATATAATATTTCAACTATAATTGAAAGGATTGCGTCTAATCACGAAATCTGATGCCACTTGAGGTGGCAATTGCCTTAAAAAGATACGAATGCGTTATAATGGCGCAGGCATTCCGATTCTTAAAAAAATTCAACGCGGAGATAACTAACTCGATATTGTACCTCTACCGCTCATGGGTATCAAACGGATGTCGTTGGCTTTGAATTTCCCAGAAAAACATTAGCAATGCGTGTACTTTATGGCTGATGTCATATCTCACAGTCAATACGCTTTATCTCTCTCACGAAATCGTCATAACAATGTCCAAGTGGGAGGTGTGACACGAGCGCATGTCCTTCGTTTTAGCTGGAGAATGCACCACTCTCCAGACTACATCTGAAGTTTGTGGGACTTAACGCCGTTAATTACTCGATCTAGAGAATGAGCAATAACGTTCGTGGAATCACGTGAGGAAGGATAAGGGAACGAGAGATTGGAAGGGCGACCGTGGATAGAGCGGAATAAGCATATGAAACTTCCGATTTCATAGTTCTGATGCAGCCATGGCAAAGGGGCATCCGACCCCCAGAGTGATTAGTGGCATACTTGAAGCTGTAAATCACAAAACTAATTGAACATATACATATATATATAGATCCTGGATACGTTATTTTTAATAACAGAATTTAATTCACTTCATACAGGGTTCGTCCGGAAAATAAGTGGACTGAGCTCAGGAAAAAAAATTTATTACACTTTTACATATCTTAAGCTAATATTCCTCAAAATAGGACCCTTGTGAGTCGATACACTTGTTCCAGCGGCGTTCCCATTCCTGGAACGCTCCCGCGAAGGCATCATCGGGAACCTCTCGAAGACACGTCGTCACGGCCTTTTTGACGGCGTCCAAAGTCCCGTATCGCGTTCCTTTCAAACTCCTCTTTATCTTCGGGAACAGAAAGAAGTCCGGTGGTGCCAAGTCCGGGCTGTAGGGTGGGTGCGGCAGCGTTGCCACGCCGTGCTTGGCCAAGAAGTCCGACACGACAAGCGCGGTGTGAGACGGCGCATTGCCGTGATGCAGCCGGCAGATGTTTTTGATCGCTGGCCGGACGCGGGCGACTCGTTTTCGAAGCCTGTCGAGCACTTGGACGTAAAATGCAGCATTTACAGTTTGTCTTTCAGGTACAAGTGGACGACTCCCCTTTTGTCAAAAAAGACTTATTTGTCAAGACACTCATTTTCCGGACGAACCCTGTATGTCTCCCTTATAAAGGTAACAGCAATTAGAAGTGTAAATCTTGTAACTTATAAAATACCCGAAAAGCGTAGGATCAACGAGTAGAAAAGGTGAAAATATTCCGAGTTTTTCAGCCATACATACAGTCCTCAATCTAATATTATAAGGACGCCAGCTAAGAACATCGCCGTCCAGTTTGGATTTTAAGATATAATTCATACTGGTAGTTTTAAGAATGTATCTATGCTAGTGTCGAACGTGAGTCTCCGCTCCAATATAAGAACGAGGAAGAAGAATCTCTCCATCATTCTTATCGCGATCTGATTTTTCACAAATCTATCTTTTTATAAAAACGAGTATAATGTATGCGAAGTCTGTACTAACAAAAAACACAGAAACACAAAAAAGAAAAGAAATTGACACTTTTTCCATTTTCGGTTCCTTCCTTCTTTTCCTTGAGGATGGTGGCTTGTACCACCGAAAATTCGAAAACGTGTCAGTTTCTTCTCTTTTTTGTGTGTTTCTGTGTATTTGTTTTTGTTCGCTAGTGCTAGCTTCAGACAGACTCACATCCGTGTGAGACTTTCATATAAGTTTATATATATATATATATATATATATATATATATATATATATATATATATATATATATATATATATACATACACACACACACACACACACACACACACACACACACATATATATATATATATATATATATATATATATATATATATATATATATATGTGTGTATGTGTGTGTGTGTGTGTGTAGGCTATTTGAAGCGCAAGAGGTCATTCGAAGAGCTCAATTTTAACTCGAAACAAATAAGAGAGAAAACACATATCGCCGGCGACCGGGATTAAATGGAGATAGTTGAAAGAGCCAGTCAACACTGATTGCCTTGGGGAGACAAAAGAGGCCGTCCATCTTCCCAATGTATAGTACCCAAGACAATTCAGATATTGAAGTAGAGCAGATGGCACGAGGAAGAGCTCAGGCATCCTCCGCGATCGACTTTGTTTCCAGACATGCCCAGCGTCCAGCACTCCCCTTGAGATCTTTCCAGCGGTTTCCGCGACTTAAGTCACAGAAAAATGGTCCCATCCGAGTGTTGTGCGAACGTGCGCACTGGTGATTTCGCGCTCCATTGTCTGCTCGCGTGTGCGAAGTCGTCGGCCATTGCCGATCGACGCCTCCTGACTCCTCTGTGCAGGGGGGCCGTTTGTCGTCCGCCCAGAGAGGACTCCGCCCCGGTGACGGAGTGGCCGATCTTAACAGCGACGCGCGAAGAGTTACGCGGCTACTAAAGAGGGCGATTACTCCTCGTGCTCTCCGACCCCGGGGTTTATTTCCCTCCCGTGTTCAGGAATACGCACGAGGGAAGAGAGGGCGGGGCCGCTCTCATGGTGGCAGCTAAATATTCCCCTCAGAGTGAAATAAGCACGTGAAATCTCGACGGGGACCGAAAGGAAATTAATCAGACAGTCATTCACGAATGGACCATTTGAACGAGACCATTGTTTGGCAAAGAAAGTAACCAACCGCTTTACTACGGCAACGCAGAGCGGTGATTTTCATTCTCACGCGAAAGAAAATAGATTAAGGTCGTTCTTGACTGTTTAAGTTTACATTAATCTGCGACACACATAAAAATTGTGTGTGGGGCGTAAATATGTGTAAGCATATTCATATGTATGTGTGTGTGTGCGTATATGTACATATTTTTTTCATTAACAATATCACTAGGAAAAACAGTGCTCGAATCAAACTGAATTTTTAAGAGACGAAGAAATAAACATGCGTATTTTATCGATTATTGTTGTTTCGAATGAAACGGAACTTTATAAAATTTAAGTTAATGGAAGTTCAAACTCCTATTTTCGTATTTGATGAAGTCAGTATGATTTTATATCGATAGAATGCTTTCTTGTAGTACTTACTTAAATATTTACAATAATTACTTTGTCACAGTACGTAATCTTAAGCAGTAAAAAAACCTTCATGCGCATAAGCAAAGTTAAAATAGCGTTAAAATATTTGTGGTATGTATTTCAATTACTAATATTTCAGAGAACATTCAGAATGACTAAAAACAAATACATGAAGGAAAAGGTATATAATCAACTAAAACGGTGTTATCTTAATTTCTACGTATTCCAAATGTGTAGTAATATTTTTTTAACGTTCCAGTAATTGAGAGAAAATTCGAAACAAAAATATTATTATGTGATGTATAAAATAACAAAGAATCCAGGTTGATGCCCCTAGATGCTTCAAATTTACAATAATTACTCTTTGAATAACCTGTGTAATATGCATGAATTATAGGCTGTAGAGAGTATAGTACTCTTCATTATCTTTTTCAGACGGTAGTGCATGGAAGGTACTGCAATGAATTGGAGGTAATTGTAGGTACCTAAAGGAACTATAATTTAAGTGCTTAAACTGGGGAGTCCGGAGGGTATTAAATTTCTCTGGCAGTATTCAACAGAATAGTTCCCGAAAACAAACCTCTCTAACCTCGTTTTAGCTTTCTTCCTGGTTGTTAGGCATCAGTTAATCCTCGCCTACTATCCAAACGCTTAGCTATCTAAACGATAGCCCGATACGATTTACGAATCATTTAAATGTCCACCCACCTCCTCTCTTCACCACTCGAATGAACACGTTAACTGCGGATGGTTTAGTGCTAGGAGCCATTTTCGTTATCCGCCCAACAGAGGGAGCCATCGGAGAGTTGAACGGCTGGACCGGTTCTCGCGCGCGATGAGCTCGTGGCTTGAGGCGAACGGTGCGCCCCTCGGGCGGGATGTGATATCTCTAATCGCAGCTCTAAAATGCGACCGCCTCACTCGGAGGGCGTGCGACGAAACGCGCCCACGTCCAAAGACTCCCAACATGAGGGAGAAAAGCCAAACCATCTTCTCTCCTCCTTCTGTCTCTATCTCTCACCATCGATAGATAAAAACTTTTGCAATCGAATTTCTGAAATGAGGGGCGGATGCGATATTCGAGGAAACAATAAAAATCGCTCCGCGGTCTCACTACGGAAATCAACGGCGAAGGGAGGACGAGAGGAAGGGATAGTGGAAGAGAAAGGTGAGAGGAGCAGGTTGGGATGGCGAGAGCAGAGGAGGCGGGTAATGTTGTGGATGAAATGGGCGGGGGCAACAACATTCCATTGCGAAACTCTTCGCCGTCCTCTTAATTTACATGAAGGCATGCTGTTGTGGAATCATCGCGTTTCCTGCCCTCGCTCGCAAAAGCTACAGTCGCACCTCTTGCGGACTGGAAGACGTCCAAGGAGAGAGAGAGAGGGGGAGAGAGAAAATGGGGGAGAGAGAGAGTATGGACGCGATGTGAAATCGGGGAGAGTGATTGGGGAAGGCGATGGTGACGATGCTGGGAATGCAGTCCCAACGGTCTTCCATTTCTAGCTGACTCCTTTTCCATCCTGTGGACGCCCTTGTGATTGCACGTTATGTGAGATGTTAAAGCGTGGCGATATTTACGGGCGCGAGGTGGAATTTTTCAATCATACCTGACAAGCTAGCGCGTAAAAGTACGGGGATGAGAAAAACAAATCTCGTACGCTATTACTCACAGGAGAGTTTGCAGGAATTTTCTAGGGATGTTAGACAGATAAATACACTCCTGAAATGAAAATTTCTCCCTCACTAGTCCAGCATTTGTACTTTTCTGCTTCTCTCAATGGAAATATACCAGGTGGGTGGGGTTTTTTGTACCAGATAAAATTATTTTGAAAATAAGTCTAAATGAAATTAAATAATGCGACAGAAAATTAACAAAGCTTCAATTTGAGAACTGAGACCCAGAGTTAAAACTTTCGGTTACATTGTATAAGTGATTTTTAGCTATTTTTTATATCAAGAATATTGATTCATTCCAAAATGATGCCCTCACTACTCCTTTCCTCATGAATTTTAGAAATACTTTATTATATTTGTAGAAGATCGTGCCTACCTAAGGGTCCTGTATTCAAAGCAGGATATCCGAATTTCACAAGCCCAGAGCTTAGTACCCTGATCTCGTCAATCAAACCGATCTTCTCGTTTAAAGTCGGCTTCAGTGACAAATATTAAGACGCGCCAGAATCGCTACAATAAATTTTAGAGAATTTAAAAGAAACGTCACTGAAATGATTTGGATGTGACAAAAAAATTTGAAAAATCGTTTAGATTTTTCATACACTGTGAATCACATAGTACACAATTAGCGTTTTAAAGACAGGTCTTCCGAAGAAATATGAGCAAACAAGGGCTGTGTGCAGTTTTAAACAAATCGATATGTTAACAGAGCATTGAAAAGCACTGAGAAAAGAAGACTTTGGAGTAATTCCAAGGGAATCTCTCGAAGGATGCGTTCGAATTTAGGACTTGAATGAATTCTGATAAGTGCCAATGTGGAAACATCCGCAAAACTCGGTGGAGATTGCAGTCCGCGGCAAAAGTCATTACGATTGATTGTGCTCGGGTGTCATAATATGGGATGGGAGCGCAGGAGCTATTAATTCGCCGCCCCTCTGAAAGGGGATTCCGCTTCGAGAGGCGGAGTCCGTCTTTTCACCGCACCTCCCCGGGCTCTCGCCTTTATTCCGCCCAGGGGATCGAGGAGGCGGGCAACGTGTGTGTGTACGTGTGTGTGTGTGCGCGCAGCAATAATAACTTCCCGACACGGGACTGGTTCTTTTGTGAACCTTTTTTATGAGGTTGGGTCTATTATGATGAGGGGTGGTGGTGGTGGTGAATGAAAGGAGCTACGGCGCGTGGGGGGGGTGAGAGAGCCTGGAGGAAGAGAGAGGGGTGGCGGAGGGTCCGGGCCGGGTGGGAAGGGGTTGGGAGAGGGACTCTCTCTCGCTTGACTGGTTCGAGGGCAGAGAGGGGTCCGTCGGACGGAGCCACGGGCGGCGGGATTCCCAATTGCCCCTAGGCGAGCGATTTCTTTTTCGGAGAATGAAAGAGTCACCTCGAGGGAAGAGGCTGGGGTGGCGAAAAAAAGAACGCTCGCATTCCCTTTTTTTGCGCCGACAGAAAATAACCAGGGCACGTATCCGAGGATGGAATACTCTTGGAATTCATTGCATTGATGCGGAGCGTGAATTCACGATTGAAAAAGCATTGAATATTTATGAGATGTACTTTGACTGATACTATTTGATGATTTGCCTTGAATCGAATTTCTGATTCGCCATTATAGCACGATCAACCACTTTCTATTCCAATAAAACGCGATGAAAGGGCGGCTGTATCACCTAAGTGCGAACGTACGAGAGCAGATTGGCGACGGGTGAAAAATGAATGTCTTCCATCGACGGAGGATCATTTCCCGATGAAACTAAACCCTTTTGTTCAATTTCATTAGAAATCCGACCTGTTCATGTGAACGCGTGCCACAAATTGTTTATTCCTCTCTTGACAAATGAACGACACATTACGCTTCCAATGGAGCCAGGAACGTTCCCTTCGCCGAATAAACTCAGTTTTTTTTCACCACGCGGGAACACAGAGGATGGATTAAATGGTGTCTCCGGCTGTCATACAGAACGTATGGCACGTTGTCCGGGAAGAATGGTTATAATTTATGGCGCCGTGCTGTAACGCAATAGGCACCGTGCCAAATGGACCCAGCGAGGCCGTGACGGGGTAAAGGCAACCCCCTCAAAGCGGGGGGACACGCAATTAAAGAACGGAGGAGAGGGATCGACAAAAAAAATAAAATAGAGGCAGATGGAGATAAGGGAGAGAGAGAGAGGGTGATGCATAAGTTGAAGTGCAGGGGTGGCCCACTTCTCAGATTACGGGATGGATTACCCCACCCACCCCATTCCCTCGTCTCCGCCACACGCATTTTTCATTCCCTCCTCCCACACCCCACCGCTCTCCGAGACCTGGTTCCGCAAGGGCGATGCCTGCGGAGAGTTGTGTGGAAACTCTCTTTCGCGTCGGCGGCTTGGGAGGGTGGCAGTGAGAGGGAGGGAAGATACGAGGGGGTGTCCAGCCTCGGGACACGTGTGGAGAGTCCCCGAGGGCCAGCTTGCGAAGGTTGATCGCGGCGAGGGAGGGAAAGGGGGTGTGGATCTGGGACATCGGGAGGCGGCGGCGGTGTGGAGGGGACCTAGTGGCCGGGGTGTTGTCGCTCGCCATCACCGAGAGGCCGTGACGCGGAGATGGTCGGAAAGAATGAGTTTGTTAAGCGGGGTTGGTGAGTGGTAACGGGAGCGGGGGAAGGTTTCACACCGCGCCGGGATAAAATATTGAATGTGTAAAAAGGAGGAGATGGGGTAATGGACCGACGCGAATTATGTTTCATAACCGTGGTGCAGATGGAAAGGCTCTCTCAGAAAAATAAGGGCTTGCGACTGCTGACGCCGGACCTTAACACTGCGGATATTTCCAAAGCTATCGGAATTAATGTGACACGGTGGTTGGGGGGTGTAACCCGAGAAGATATTGGAAATCGATATATTTTTCGCTTTCCTGTCCACGTTTGGCAACCACCAGTGAAAACCGTGACATGGAGATGATGTTTCCCTTTAGTCGATGCTTTTTACATTTCAATACAAAATATAGCAATCATCAGAACTTTTATTTCAAATTCGTGCAATGACTTCAAAGGAAAAAAATAACAAAAAAAAACTCCCTCGAGTGTTTCTGTGAGTTTGGCGTAGCCTATGGACTTTTATCATCGACTTCTTCGCTTTGCCCTCACACATTCTTGAACGCTATATTTTATAGGCGAAACTCGTAAAGGGTGCGGTATTATTTAATCTGCTGTGTGTGTGGGGGGGATCGGGGTGGTGCGGTGGCTAACGTACTAACTTCCCACCGTGAGGGCCCAGGTTCGAATGCGAGACGAAAAATATTTTTCAGTGGTACCGCGATCCTTACTTAAGGTACTTTGTGGAGGGCACTTTGAGTGAGTGAGTCGTCCGTCGGATGGGACGTTAAGCTGCGGACTTCTTGTCGTCTTTAGATAAGAGTAGGCTAATGCCGACGCCGGGTTTCTCTCCACCCTTTCCTTTCCCATCCATCCCTAATGGCACAAATGACCTTAGCTGTCGGTAGTCTCACCTAAAACTACTACTACTACTGCGTGTGGTTCGTGATACTTCTTCAACCTTCCTTACAAGCTATGACTGTACATCAGGGATAGTTGAATTTCAACATCAAAAGAGCATATTTTAAAAGAGACTATTTTTACAACGCCGAGAAATAGATAGTAATTGGAGAGCGTTACGCGGAAGAGGGCTGGGTTCAATGGAATATTTGTATTAATTAACTTAAGATTAAGATTGATTTATCCCACATATGTATTAATAATGGAGTCATTTGAAAGCATCCCAAATTACGTCGAATGCAAGAAAAACAAGCAGACTTAGAGTTAGATTTATATGACCAGTAGCCATAAAACATTAAGTTGAGGGAATTGACTCTCTAGAATATAATCCCATTTTCTCGTGGGATAAGCCACGAGGAATTCGATTTATCAATCGAGGACAGTGGAAATTAACTGAAGACATATTCGTAATTTGCAAGATCAGGACCAAAGGACAAGGGGGGATTGGTCCCAGTTTTTATTTTTTTCCGAAAAAAACAAAGCAATCAAACTTAACGAGCAAATAAAGCAAAATCAGGATTTTGGCCCGCGTATTTGAATTGCTGCATTCCAATGTTATTCCGAAATGAATACACATTTTTAAATATGGCTAAAAAGGAAAAACATGTGCAACAAATAGCACTTTGAGCAACAAATTCCAGTCGAATTCTCCACCCACTCGACTGTTCCACCGACCTTTTCACCGATGGGCCCCACCCTTATTATATCTCTCTCCCATGACATTTTTTAGTTCACTCCTAATCTTGCAATCACTTCAAGGGCTGATAGGAAGGTGAATGATATTGGTCTCGGGGTGAGAGATTTTATCTCTCAGTGTTGCGTTGATAAATAAATATACATATATCAACCCACATTAATATTTCAAGTGACTGTGAAACGAGCGTTGAGTGCTTGAAGTTAGGTTGAGAAGGTCGGGCATATTGCCCGCTCTCTCTCCCCACCACTTTGCTCTCAAGTAGTTTCCAATTCGGCCGTTAATACGTTCGTGTAGCCTGCTCGACTACTAACACGCCCTGGCGAGCACGACGCAAACTACCAGGTAAGAGGAAAGTGAGAGGGAGCGAGAGTGTAGAAGAAAGAGAGAGGGGAGGGATCGGAAAGGGGGAGGATGAGGATTTGGGTGAAGCGGGTGAGAGAAAGGGCAGGGCGAGGAAGCGACGTCACATCTATTTCCATTTCGATCCACCCTAACACCACTCCTCCTCCTCCTCCTTATGGAAACCCTTTTTTTCTCTCCCTTCCCCCTCTTCTTCAGCCCTGAATCGTCACTCCCATGACGTCTTCCCTCTCGAGCGAGAACGATGAAGGCGCGTGATGTCCCCTCACCCCTCCAACACCGCCGCGCCTCCCTCACCCCCCGGACACCCGCGGCCGCTCCCCGTTGCGTGGGCGTGCACCCGGGGAGGCGGAAAAAAAATGACAAACAATATCGTCATTGAGTGATTACGAGAACGCCGTCATGTGCCTGCCCACCATCGCGTAATTCCCAGTTTCAATGGGGAGTAGCAACCGGCGACCTACGTCACCGACTCTCCTGAATCGATGTGACGGTTCTGCGTAAAGGGATGCGTGTCGACGGAAGCGTGTACTATATATATTTAGGGAAACTTAACTATGGAAGGGATGGGCGGGGTGTGCTTGGGGTGGAGGGGGTAGTGGAGATGGGGTTGAGGTCGGAAGGGGGAATGGTGGCCGGAGGGGGAAAAGTAAATCAAAGATTCTTTCTCCCGATTCGACCGCCTTAAATGGGACGGATGGCATGGAAAATCAATAGCACTGGCACGAAAGGAGTTTTATCATGCCATCACTTGCCTTTCCAAAGATATTTCCACGACGTCCCGCTAGCCCTTCCGACACACCTCAGTTTCGCGGCCAAGGTGGAGTGACCGAGAGGAAAAAAATCGTCCACATTAACTAGAGTCCGCCATATTACTTTCCTCAGTCTTTCTATCATACATGTAAATAGGATACTCCTAACGTCGCGGACATTTTAAATTGAACCAATAATCAGATTTGCCTAAATGAAAGAGCTCCCTTGTCAGGAACCGCAGAAGTCTTTTTCGATGAGATATTCCGATACTTACTTTTCAAAAAAGGCATTGAGAAGGGTGGAAAGTATGCAGTCCCAATGAACGAGTTATTATGGCATGGAGTACGCGGTTTAAGGATATTTTGCGTCATGTTAGCCAGGGCTTAGGAGCAGAGCAGTGTGTAGTACCAGAGTTCATCGGAAACCAAACCCTGTAAACTGCCGCTAGTTATAAAAAATACTTCAAGAATAAACGCGGAACGCTCGAAGCATTTTCCCATTCCGTTTTCTACGTTTTCCAATGGATAAATAAAGGAAGGAAGGATGATCTGGGCACTCCACCAGGCGTGTGGCTGACAAACGGTTTGACAGAAGCAGCACAAGCTTGCACTTGACACAGCGGAGACGCCGGGGGGTGCAAGGGCTTCCAACATGTGGCTGCCGAATCCCCACTCCCCTGAAGGTAACCCGTTGCTTTGCATGTGCCAGTGGGGGGCGTGGAATGCAACCCCTTGTTCGTAAAGTCAGACCCCTCGAGAGGCCGGCGGCATCCCCGGCGCGCCTGCTTCATTGTAAGCACCGGCGGGCAAGACCCTCTCTTTATCTCCTGGTGAGTGGGGCTTGCCATTCATCCCTTTAAGGATCTAATGCCCAATCAGTTTGAAGGCTAAAGAGAGTGACTCTTCGTCTATTTCAGAACTCACACGCTGATATACAGAAAATCTCAAAAGTAACTGAAGGCGTCGTTGGATATCGTGAAGGACGGAAGAAGGAGATCGTGAAAAGAGGGAGGCATTAGCTGAGGCAATTTACGTCTTATGTCTGGACTAGAGTAACTTTAAATAAATTTTAGAGTAAAAACGACCCAATTTTAATAAATTGGGTCGTAACCTAAATCGAGTGTGAATGCCGAGTAATGATCAGTCCCTTTTCTCAGGAGATATTTTATCGAAACGTAGTAACTGTGAGAGAAAACTACAATGAAAGTATATCGCAATGGTAGTGCAATTCTTGAACCATTTATGGACTCTGAGCATGCGCTTTCTGTCCCCAGTTATATTGAAAACACCCCAAGAAACACGCTCACCTGCGTCATTGCAATTAATTAATGACATCGTGGGACGACACGGAAGAGGTGGGGGACACTCCGTGCGCACAACATATTATATCCTCGCCGAAAAAAGAATCGGGGAAGCGAGGGCGAGCAGAAAATGCCAAAAACGAACCCGGCACTAATATTAGTCCGTGTGGGGTGCAATTCAAAAAGGATGATGAATAGGCAAAGAGGAACGGTAAAGGAGTTGGTGGTGGAAGAATTCAGACGGACGGGGATAAAAGGGGGAATACAACACGGGCAATTTAAGGGAGTCGCTCTCGAAATAAAAATCCCAAAATAAGGAACCATGATAATTAAGGCGAGATTGGCAGCGTGGGCAGGGACCCCACTCGGTCTCATTGTCCGCACAAGACGACAAAGGGTGAGGGGAGGAGGGCGAGTCGGGAGTGTACGGTTGTCGGGTGGAGGTTAGAGTGGGAAGGGTTGAAAATGGTTCGGACAGGGTGCACTAAAGGGGATAAAACTCGGTGGGGAGCGAAGGGGGTTGGATGAGAGCGTGGGACGGAGGGGGGGGTGGGACGACTGTAAAAAGGTTTTAGAAGTTGCGTGGGAGAGTGACGAGAGTTAAGGCACAAAACAGTGGGGTAGGAGACGACGGGTTAGCCCGTTAGTTAGTTACACCCACGGAGGCAGACGCAGGGATTACGGGGGACGGGAGCTGTGGTCGGACTGTTTCTACGAAGCCATCTCGCCCACCACTTTCTCGCACTCCAACTCCACACCCTGGCTGACTTTCCTCCCGGTGGGAAAAAATAGACGAAGATGACGCCGTCGACGTGAGAATCTTTTTAAGGTCCACCCCCGCCCACCACAAGAGAGAGTTCTTCCTTAGGTGGATGAATGGGGAGCGTGGTGTTGGTCGAAGGGTGGATTTTGGGGATAACTGGGAACACTTGAATGGGTTGGGTACGGACAGCTCACAAGGGACCAGGTAACTTTCCTCAGACTTCATTTTTCCCTTTTATGACCAACTCGACTAGCTCTCTCTCTCGGTATATAACACAGAAATAGAAGAGGCAAGTCGGTTCGATATGGTCGCGTGGGTGAGGTGGAAGGCGGAGTGAGCAGGAACTGCGGGGGTTAGCAAACGACGTAAAATAAAGAAATTCTTTCCTCTGACGACTCTCGCTCTCTCTCTCTCTCTCCGTCGTCTCTTTTAAAGAGGAGCGGAGGGGAGGATTGAGTGGCGCCCGCTGGGGTTGGAGAGGGCAAGGGAGAGAGGGACGCGCAGAGCGCCGCGGTTTAAAGGGAATCTAAAGGAACAGGTGTGTGTATGCCTGAGGGAGGGAGGGGGGCGATAGTCGGGAAAGGGTGGGGGGTGAATGGAGGTGGAGGAGGAGGAAGTCGGGGAGCGGCTCTGAGCATCGAGCGGGCCGAACGAGCAAAATATCATGCGAAACATGAATGAATAAACGGATTCGCCGTGAGATGCATCTCTGGCCTCACACGCAACACCGAAAGCGGGAGTGGGCAGGAGGGTGGAAGGGGACGAATAGCTGCCACAGACGGCATCGAGTCGGACGCATGCACCTGTGCGAACCTCTCCAAATGATCATCGGATTCTTCAAGAATTCAGACCGTGGACCGCTAATCCGCTAGCCCGTACAGAATAATTACTTGTTACCCGTTTCCAAAAGGAAAGTACTCGCCAACTGACCCAAGTGGTTCTGCGCAGAAACGATTCGAGCATGTTCAAAGTGAGATACTCAAGAAAGGGCTCCTGTTTTTGCGTGTTGGATTCCGTCCGAACGTTCCCCGATCCCGCTCTTTTCTAAACGACTATGGATTTTTATTCTCCCGCGAGACGGCGAGAAACCCGGAGGGAAGAACGAAATGAATCGACTGTAGAAAGGCAATCCGGCAGAATTTTCGTGACCCACGCGTAGGTCCTCCTCATCACTTATATTCCTGCGGTCTCACTGCTGGCATGCACTCCTACACCTCTCTTCCTCGTGAGGGCGGCGGGCGAGGATTTTTTCGACCCGAGAAGACGGCGGGCGCCCTCGGGGAAGGAAAAAGAAAGGTGAGGGGGGCGGGGGTCAATGCAAGGAGAGCAATACACGGGGAGCATCGAGGGGGGTGCGGGAGATGGGAATAAAAAGGCGCGGTAGGAAGAGGGATAATTACGGGGTGGCGGAGAATCGAGGATGAAGGTGGCCCTCGAGAGGTGGAGGGGGAGGGAGGAGTGGATAATTACTTGGAGAGCAAAGGGGTCGAGAGCAATTACTTGAACGGCCGACGCCGAGTGAAGGGAGGCTGCATCGAGAGGGGGACGCTCCGAGGGGGAGCGTTTCGCCGGCGGGTGCAAAAGAGGAAAGGGATATCGAGAAAAGTAGAAAAGGGGGTGGGGAAGAAACGGGATGCCTCCTCGAGTTTCCCACGGGACGCAGACGAATTGGAGAAGAGGGTGCGTTCCCCGAGAAACGGCGAGGGAGAGAGAAAGGTCGGGAGTGGTGAGGCGAGCGAGGCGGGGATCGAGGGAAGGTCGGGGGCAGGGGTAAAGGGACTTTGGGGATGAAGACACTATCTTCTATCTCTAGCTCGTCATCCACTCCACGAGGAGGGCCCTAAAACTCTCCGAGCTCACCCAAAGCAGCTGGCTTGAAGGGAGGGAAAAAGAAAGGGAGAAAGAAAGAGATAGAGGATTAATGCTCTGCGGGGGAGTGAGGCGAGGGGGTAGACCAGGACGGGGGGGGTCAGGAGGTGGGAGGGCTGGGTGGTGTGAGAGAGAGAAGAGGCGACGGTCGGTTGGGAGGCGAAACATGCGCCTTCGACTTCTGCGGAGGTGTGACGTCATAGGCGAGTCCCATTGACGTCACGACTGACGCAAGCAGTTCGCCAAGGGGGTGGGAGGCGCGGGGGGAGAGAATGAGGTAGGAGGAGGAGGAGGGGATTTGGAAGGACGGCGTTAGTGAGGGGTTTTTGCGGGGAGGGCTGGGTGGAGGGGCGTTGTGGGGAAAAATCGAGTGTGGGCGTGGGAGTAGGAGAGACCCTGTGGGGCACGGAAGTGCACACGCGAGTGGGCGGGGCGGGGGGGCAGGGAAGGAGCGGGGGTTGGGGCTTCGTGCTCCTCACCCGCGTAGGCAGGTGGGGAAAGGATCATGTGGTCGGGATGGGAGGAATTTCACCGACGGCAGAAATAGGAGGGGGCAGCGGGGGGTGGGTAGCCGGCGGCGGAGGAGAGGGTTTGGCGCCCCATATTAAAGGGGATGTCAGGAGCGTGGGGGACGGGTGCCAGGGAAGAGGCGGCAGCGGCGTCTACCGGCGCCCACCCGGTCCCGTGGTCTATGCGGGACGAGGGAGGGAGATGGGGTAAGAAGGGGGTGAACGTATACCATTTATGAATTGGTTTCCCGAACTGGAGTGAGGGAGCACCCCTTGGTCCCGAGAGCCGGGAGCGGAGATGGAGGCCGCTTAATAAATCACGGGTTCCGGTCGCGGGAGGACGGCGAAAGTTGCAACCGACTCGGGCTGCAGTTTGGACGCATTTGAAAGACTTTAATTTCTAATCGCGACTAATGAAAGCGCTTCGAATTTCCATAATCCATCTCTCGTGTTTATTAAATCATATTTGCGTCACACTTAGATATAGTTACTTCATCCGTACTCGTCGGAAGAAGACTGTTTCAAAATTCGAATAATTAGTTCTAGGCACCAAATCAATTTTAATTCAAGCTGGACTAGGAATCATCTTAAGGTCTAAATGAGTCACTTTTATTCCAATCAATTCCACAGAAGAACCACATGGAGTAGGAAGTCGTCAGGAATATAACTAAGTGGAAAAAGTGAAATCATTTAAAAATCAAATGCTATATTCACAACATGCAGTAAGCACACAATATGTAATGCAGTAAGTTTCCTTTTTCACTGAGATTTACTAATAGTAGACTATAACTAATATTATCTTCATAATTTAAAATTACTCCGGGACGAAAGGAGGACCTATGACGCTGAAAGATGAATACATCAAAATATAATATTATTCCTGTCTTGTATACACTCTCTTAATTAGTTTGTCTTTCTCAGTCAATGAGACTCTAGCTGCTTCTTGCCCTGAGAGTCCAGTTGCTATTTCTAAATTTTCCTAGAAATGATTAACATTGCGCCGGCCCCGAATTCAATCATATGCAAAAGAACTATGAATCGGAACATTATGATGCACTACGTCTTTCATAATACAGTCATTCTGTGGCTTTGTAATTTTGTTTTTAAGATCTAAGGCAAATCGTACGGAGATAATCATGAACGGCAAGTCCCGTTTCGCAATGAGGAAACAGAATATTCGGTGGCGACCCGTTAGAAGCAGCCGGACGAGGGGGATGATGGTCCGTCTCCAAGTGGGCGCGTGAGGGGTTCGGGGAGGAGGAGGGAAGTGGATGGGCGGGGTCTTGAGGGTTGGACCGCGGAGGGTGTGGTCTCGGGAGAGGAAGGGGTGCCGTGGCTACGGCGAGGGAAGTGGGGCGGAGAGGGGCGGCGGAGTAAAATTGGCGGTGCCATGTGACCACGGGACGCGGGAGGGTCCCGACAATGGGAAACGAGAGAGCAGGAGGAGGAGAGGGGGAGAATGGCGTGAGGATATGGTGAGGATGGGGGTAGGAGTTTGGGGAGGGGTTTGTATTTGAGGAGGCGGAAGATTTTTACGGGTTATTTTTACGAACGCTCGAGTGGAGTGGAAGAATAAAGCAAACCGTGAACAATACTGAGAGCGTGAGGTGTGTGTGTGTCTGTGTGTGAGCGCGTGAGTGTACATAACTAAGAAATATTTCTTGCGGAGAGTTATAGCCATTATTATTATTATTGCTATTAGCATTATCGTCGCCATCACTATAATTTTTATTCTTGCCTCCATTTTATGAAGCTCCATTCCGGTTATTGACTCGGCGTTTCTTTCCATCGACGATCGCTCTCTCTCTCTAGGTGCGAATCTTTTACTGTCGCTCGGCAATAAGATCAAATGGACGGATTTGAAGGAAAATGGGCGACGGGTGATACTTTCGTGCGCCTTCGGCTTCACCCGTGGCGACACCGGGTGCATTAGCGCCTGATGGCGCATTCGTGCGGTTATTACCTCCGAATTAACTTGGGGCGTGAGGGTGCCCGCTAATGGATTATCTAAGGCTATTACCTAAGGGGAAAGTTATTATGGGATTTGGATTCATAAGCAATAATAAGCAAATTGAAATAAAATATCAAAGAGGACTCAATGATCACCGCTTTGTTATTATTTCATTCATTGGTCTAATTTGGCAAACACATGATTTTACATGGATGTTTCACGATCGCAGTAAAAATAATATTCTATACATTATTCAATACTTGATGAAGACATAGTACTATTACATTAAGCATAAGCTAAAGTACGTGAATTGTAAAACTTATTATTTGTTCTTTTTTATCAATAGAACCCGGACTAGAAATAGTGTTACAAATACTCTCGCCACCACCAACGGGTACTTAAGATCGCGGGTTCTGAAATTATGTGCTTGAATCGTGACTCAGGAATGTTGTGCTGCGATGTGTTTTTAATTAATGGTATTCAGTTCTTTTGATATTAGCCATTGGAACATCTAAAGCTCAATTATTACTGCCAAGGATATCAGTGAAAATAACCGAATTATTTAATATTAAATTTGGATCATTCATGCACTGTGCGATGTCATACAATCTTAAGCTGTTTATAACATTCATAAGAATACCTTATTTTTTGAAAGTGACAATGACCTAATTTAAAATAAATTAAAAATAGCTTATGAATCACTAATTTAAAATGTTATTCCTTATCCTAATACGACCAGTGGTACTGAAAGGTACTACTAGTGGTACTAAAGGTGTACCCTTCCCTTGATTCCATAAACTCAAAGAGGCGCACGTTGCAACAGACCTTGCAATTCTGCACCCTTCGTTTTCAAACTTTCACACCGTGTCTCTCACCAAGGATTACGATAAACTCGAGGAGGTGGGAGCATTTTCCATTTCCGATGACTCCCTAAACACTGAACTGATAGCAGGAGTGATTACTGTTCCCTTAGGGCCACCCGCGTCAGACAGAGAAGGAAGCAGAAGAAAGTGGAAATATGAGCATTCTCAGTGAGAATGTTGCAAATTTGTTCAACATCAGTAAGACTCCAAGTTAAGAACACTATTATTAAAGAAAAAAAGATAAGTGGATACTGTGTGGAGTGTTTTACCATCGTATGAAGTACGCTGCACAGGGGTAATTAAAAAAATATTGCCCTCGTCACCTCATCACCGAAATAATAAAAAATATCAATCACCGGTGAAACTTTTATCAATAAAAGGAACGCAAATTAACAGCAGTCACACAAATTTTCCATTTTAATGTAAAATCCTTATTTATATCACGCTTTTTCAGAACTTAGTTCTTTTTCTAGAGAAATGATCAATACCTTTGAGGAATTGGGGTGGGACATGATCCAAATAACACGGATAAAAGGAGAGATCATTTCGCAGAGGAAAGGTCTAAGACAAGTAAAGGGTTTGGAGTACTACGATTCAATCATATTTAAAGAAAATAGGAAGCCTTCAAGGAGAGGCAGGATTAACATGTACGTTTGAAAAGGCTTTATGAAAAGATCTCGCAAGACCTTGATACGAAATGTAGCTTTCATGGTTCCGAAACCTGATTCTTAAGGATGGAGGACTCGAGGTTGGAGGCTTGCCGGAGGTGATTTGGAAGGATGCTGAAGGGGCTTCTGAGACATGCATTTGGAGAGAAAGGAAGGAAATGGGCTGTGAAGGGTGTAAGGTAAACGATGATGCATTAGCTATGGAGATACAGTTTTTGGAGAAAATTCGAAGAAAGGATATTTAAGACTGACCGAGGGGAGGAAGAAATCCAAGGTAGACGGTGCACTGCTTGGAAAAGGGGAAGCATTTCGGGCCGCACGGAGACAGAAGGAAAGAGAGAGAATTAGATTTGCAAAAAATGAAACCACGCCGAGCAGAATTATTTTGGAAATGCTTGAAATTCAGTAATTCTTTTCGATGGCCGACCAAAACCTTTCTAAAAATCGGTGGACTACCTTCAATTATGACATTGAGTACCAGAGAGGAACAAGACGAACCTAAAATAAGAACTTACTTCTGTCAAATTTAATTACCCTCCCCCTGCCCCAAAGTAGTGCGGCGTGACCTTGGAGAGGGACAATAATCATCTCCACGTGGAGTTACTCCGAGTGGACAGTTTATAAATATGCTCACTTGGGACACGGGTAATTAAGTTTTTACAGCAAATGTGTCTTAGTGCCTCAAGTTATATGTGAGTACAAACTTGCGCCCGGCGCAAAGGGACGCCAAGTGACTGGATGCCAAGTGAGCAGTGTTTAAAAACTGAAAATGTTTCGCTCCGCAGGGTTAAGCATGCATTGGTGATGCAACAGGAAAAAAAATATTATTCGAGCATTTTTGGCGATTTTTAGCGTCCAAGCAACCCGTCCGAGGGCTGCTCTTATTCTTAGGCCATAAACTTGTTGAAAATTTCAGTTTTTATGGTTTTTGCATTAACGCCACGTGATTAGCTTTCACAAACGCCGTAGGCACGGCGACCTACTTCCCTCTCCATTCTGTGAGGCTAATGGGTATACGAGTTCCACCGTACGGCGGACCTATGCTATAAATTAAGCGCATAAGCTCGCATAATAATTAAAAAAACATAAACAATGTTGGGAAACACAGCGACGGTTGAGGGAGGAAGATAAAATTCACCTTTTACTTTCATAGCACGACACGGGAGACACGGACGTATTTTGTTGTTCGTAGGCACGTTTACGGCCAGCGTACACATAAGCGCACGGCGTTTATGTATGGGGGCGCGTGAGGGGAGGAGTTCGGCCGGGGAGGAGGGAAACATGGCAATCGTGATGGAGAAAGGTGGAGGGTCGTATGCACGCGAACTTGGGTCGCCCGACCCGCGCGGAGTGCCTTCGCGGACTCCTTCTCATCATGACTTTTGGGCCTTGGATGCAGTTTCCATCCCGAGGAAAAATGAATAAAAGAATTCTCTCCGATTGTAGGAACATGTTTTTTTGACTCCACTAAGAAAAGTGGAATGCCCGTTTACACGGAGACCAATTAAAAAACGGGAAGAGAGCGATAAATTTTATTGCCAGCAAATTGCGAAAATTTCGGTGGTGGTCCCGTTTGTAAGCAAAACAGGGAAGGGCAATTAGTTTCCATTTAAAATCAGTCATTTAAAAGGTAATAATTCTTAGTAATTATATAACCGAAATTTCTGGTTTTTCCAGTGGTCAAAAACTTTTAATTAATTGTCATCATACAGCGCCGCTGAAGTTAAAGTGGCATTGACATTAACTCATTTAATCAGTCACTTTACCCTGGCGTTTCCTCTGTTGTTACTCATTTTTTGCCTAGTTATCTTAGA
Organism: Hetaerina titia; assembly: GCA_037158775.1. Lineage (NCBI taxonomy): Eukaryota > Metazoa > Arthropoda > Insecta > Odonata > Calopterygidae > Hetaerina > Hetaerina titia. The sequence continues at coordinate 128,297,790 of CM073768.1, forward strand.
CGAACTGGAATAATGCAAATAATACTTACAATTTCACAGTAAGCGCATAACATACATCAAAATACTCTAGGGACCCATTTAAGTTCATAATAATTGGGTGAATTTGATTAATTGAATTTTTTATTTCGAAAATCATCCGAGTCTGTGCCAGCCCAACCTTGGGTGAGATCAGAGTGCGCCTACATTCCAAAAAATATCTATTTTCGGGCGCAAACTAATACGCACTGAAGTAAGCCAGTGTGTAGTACGTGATTAAGCCTATTTTCCCTGTATCTCATGCGTGACATGAATCATAAATGACTTTGACAGCCTTCATCTACCTCCTGAGATTTGCGATGGTCCTTGCTACATTAGGGACGCGACATTCTCATCAAAGCGTTCACGCGGCAGCAAATCGTAGCACTCTTTGAAACACTCGGTCGGAGAGAGAAGTAAAGATGCCGAGGTAACGAGAGGGAAGGGACCAGAGGGTTTTGGATGGACGGACTGAGGAAAAGCGTGGATGAGGGACGGGGATCTCGAAGACCCCCTCGCGTTCCCGTGGATAGGGGTTCGAGTCGAACACATGACGCCGCCCGTGCGAGGAGGGAGTCAGTGTTTTTCCCCGGCGCTGTTACACCGCGTGCTCTTCGGGTACGCTGTAATGTCCGCAGTACGCTCACTCTCCGCTGACTCAACGAGGGACATAAATCCCGAACCCCATGTCCCGAAAGAAGTCGCGGTATCCCTCGCAGCCAACATCCCACACCTCCTCCCTTCGCGTCTCCCCTCGTCCTTCCTCCCCCATCCGCCGCCACCCCCCTGCGCCCTTTCCCTACGATGGGATTCCGCCAAGTTTTACGATAAGTGGTCGCCGGCCGTTCTCATCGAATTCACTCTTCTGTGTACCTCTTCTCCTCCTTCCCCACCCCGCCCTCTATCTCTCTCTTCCCTCCGTGGTCATTATTAGCGGGCCGCGGGGGTGAGGAGACGGAGGGATGCAGGAAGTTAATATGGGATGGGGGTGGGGTTATGAGCATAGAAGAGAAGAAGCGTAGAGAAAGGAGGAGAGGGCGGGCGGCTCGCATTTTCACCTTCCTCCCCTTGCCTTTGCTCGCAATCCCTCCGGCCCCACCCACACCCTCCCGCTGAATTGCACCCACGAAGCTCCAAATAGCCACTAATGCTCCTCAAATGTAACATAATTTCTGGCTGAAATTTTATTGCAGCCACACAATCCTCGTACATTAGTGCAAGCGCGCTAAACGCTTAGCTCTCCGTTTTGTTGAAGGCAAGATGCATTTCTCGCGTTTGGTGGGAGCGCTTGTCGTGGCTTTCAAGAAAAGTTTACAACATCCACCTCTGATGACTACCCCTAGCATACGGGGATTTTCTTTCATATTTTAGCCAACTACCTAATTTATTAAATCACTTTCTTGTTATAATGATGATGAAGTTATACGGATCGTTCCTCACATAACTTTCCAGTCCGGGTCGCTTCTTTCTCCTTCGTGAAAATAATATTCCTTTCACTCATATTTCAATTTTTTATGAAGTTTATTAATTAAATAATGGAAAAATTGCTCTTTCTCCGCCGTTACTCCGTCACAACTCGTGTTCGCTTCATTCCATCTTTTCTTTTCTTGCTTTTTGCACAATGATTCCTCGAAAGTCAATGCTGTGTGGAGGAAATGACATACAAGTAGGTCCGCAAAAAAATCTTCTGATGATGCTCTCCTTCTTGAGTCGCTATTTTCTGCTAAGTATAATGCTTCCATCGCACTCCCAGTAAAAAACACCTTGAGATGACTCTCCATTCCGAAGTTCTTTGACTATAAAGGACAGTCAATGAGGGCTCTGAGAAAAACTAGGAATGCCATAAAAATATTTGGAAAAGGAACGACGCCCTTTTTTAGAAACTAAAAAACAAGTTAAGTGCAGGTTTCTGAGACTTAATTCCCATCACTTTACAAATATTCGCATTTCAAAATATTCCTTGAAGACCGAAATTAACAGGATAAAAAGAGCTATTGCATAAACCGGATTGGTAGGACATACTTCGGTGGCCCCAAAGGCAAACGGGCGAATTGGTAGGAAATTAATCGCCCAGATAATCCTCAGCTTCAAATCTTGGATTTATAATCGATATGCTTTATTGAGAGCTCTCAAAATTGGTCCGTTTGGTTTCCAAATAAGAATACACACGCCGCGAAGTCGTCAGAAATCACATAGTGGAAAAACGCCTTTGCTGAAGGTAAGAAGTTAAACCCATAGGCTAGCATAAACCCAGGCATACATGCATCATAATTTCGTACAGAAGATTTATACAGATACGTGATAGGGCCAACCGTGGTTTCATCAGCCGCAGAAAGACAGCAACTAGAGTGCGGCACTGATAAGTCCGCCACGGGAAGACGCCTCTCTATCGATCCAACTGGTGATTCAGAGAGACACGACCTCAGGCAAAGGAGAGGCGGAGAGAGCAGTGAAAGAAACGAAGGAACTCCTCCTTCACTGCCTCCTCCTCTCTGGCGCCTAAAAATTTGTGGTTTGGGCTCTGTCCGAGGAGTGATACGGGGCTGGGCGAGCGAGGCGTGGATGTGTGTGTGGGACACAGGAATAGAACCGCGGGAGGGAAAGCAGGTGGGAAGCGGCTTAGGGTGGGGGTAGAGGGAGGATCGCTACGTGCGTGTGGGGGAGTGGCCGAGGCAGAGGGGGCAGGGAGGGGGACAGGGGCCGGGGAGGGGGGTGAGGTGATGGCGGGCGGGTGAGTTGGCCGCTGCTTTTAAAGAGGGGACTGCGTTCACGTGGCCGAGCACGCGGCTCCAAGCGTCGTCAAAATGTGTGCGCTCCCACCCTCCCTCCCGTCCCGAGGGGGAGTAAATATAAATCGCCAAGGCGGTGGGTGTGGAAGACGTTGGGAGTGGAGACGGGAAGTGTTTGGGGGAGAAGGACAGGCGGTGGCGGCCGGCGCGGGGTTTCCCCAATCGGACCGCGAGCGCGAAAACAAGATGGGGTGAGGGGTGGTGGTGGTGGTTGTGTGAGGGCCGTGGGGCGACGCACGGAGAGATGGAATATTAGTCTTCGTCGAGGAACCGCGGCTAATGTTGACGTATCAATTTGTCGTATCGTCTATAAACGTACGCGGCGGAAAGTTTTAACGAGTGCATGCTGGGATTGTAGGATTGAAATGAAAATTCGAAAAACCATTCTGGTAGGTTAGAAATTCTTTAACAAAAATATTTCTCAATTTGCAAACTTTTGTGGGATGAATTTTTCATACGATGCTACCCGAAATCGATCAATTAGGTAGTATTGTAATTACCATTTGAATGCGATAGCTATTGTCGTTGATTGGCGTTATTGGCTTCTCGAACTTCCGGGGCAACATTTCAAATTGGCAAGATAAGTTGGCTTGCGTGCAGCGCTTGATTGGAGGTCTTATTCATCGGTGAAAATTGAGTCACAGTAATTGAGTATGGCTTTCTATATTATCCTATACATTAATATAAGTACATGGATTACTCCCAAATTTATTGTCAGTTATTTTTTGGAAACGATAACGTGGATTAAAATAGGAATGTCATGCAAATGAAGCAGCATAAAATTATGGCTACATTAAAAGGCTGTATTATCTCGTCGCGTTGCAAATATAAAAATATATTGCGGTAATCTGCATCGAAACTCTTTATTGAGCAGGATGTTTCATTAAAGAACAGTTTCGAGAGCAGAGTGATATAGTGTTGTAATTAAAGTCCCATGCACCACAGTGAGTAGCTTAAGCATTCCACGCAATCACGCCGGAGTCATTATCTTGTCCGTCTCCGAAAGCTATTCGATCTATTTATTTCCCAGGTAAAACTTCTCAAAGTATCAAAGAAATGAGAGAATAAGCAGTCGGGATTAGGTGCTTGAAATTGCATCACGCCGCTTGGGGTGGGGGAGGGGGGAGGCAAATATATGTGACCAGAACTCATTCTTACATATGAAAGTTGGTTATTTGTCGTGGAATATCACGAAGATACGGTATGTGCAATTCGGACTGATGTAAAAGGGAGGGAGGAAATGCCAACTAACTTACGAAGTGAAATCACGACACTTCCTTTTTATTTAATATGTTTTTGCGATTGTGTCCAGTCTTTAGTAAAATAAACGCTTGACATTGGACTCTTGCAGGGAGTAATTACTATAGTCGAAAATTTATAGAATTCAAAAAAGGTTACTTTAGTGCATTAATAAGTATTTTCCAGTGTTAAATATGCTGTCGAATGGAAAAGAAATGACGGAAAATGAACGAGGAAAAAGTGGCACGTTGTTTAGTCAGTTAAAACGCATACTTTCAAAGAATGATCACAGAAAAAATTTCGTCTTCGGAACTTTCAGACATGACTTATAATCCTTACTAAGAGATTTCAGAAGTTGTAATTACCTATTTGGAATCACAAAGGAGAATCTGAAGGAATTGAAACTTGGTGGAAAAATAAATCTTTTTGGAACAATAGTCGTGCGAACTGCGGGCAGAGAGAGGAAGGGAGCTGGATCTTCAACGGATCCCCACTCTCCAGGGGACCGCACGATCTTTTCGGGGGAAGCGATCGCTTAGCGGTAGCGGGAGGGGTCAGCGCGCGCCATCCATCTCCGACGGCTATGAGCGCGAGGCACCGCCGCTTCGATGAAAGGGAAACTCCAGGGGTGTCGGATTAGAAGGGTGTGGTGAAGGCGCGGGGAGAGTGGTTTGGAAAAATTTGGAGCTCGAACCCGCTCATTGATCGACACAAAACGTCAACAGGGGTAATAATTACCCATTATTCCTCGCATAAACACAAAATATTACCGTTCTGAGTCACGTTTTTGTATTCTCGAGCACGTTAATTGGCCCATTCGAGAAATCGAATATTTCCCCCGGTAAAGGAATGTCAACATTTGAAAAATGAAACACCCCCTCACATCCCCCCCGCACCGAAACTCGCTCTCGCGTTTCAGTTTTACGATGGGAAAAAAATGAAAGCAGCGTCACGCACTATTCACTCCTCTCTCGACTTGTCTGGAGAAAAATCCAAATATAATGAAAAATCCAAATATAATACATCTAACGTGAGGTTGAGGAAAGGGGGTGGTGGTGGTGGTGGTGGGGGGTAACATTTCCTCCTTCGATTTGCATGTTGATTTAGTTTAACGGTGGACTGCTCCGACGAAAGTTCCGCCTCTGGCAGTCGACCCATTTCGCGTGCTCATTTGTCCCCGTGCTTTATGCTCGCCATCCGTCGCACTCAATGAAAAAATAACAGAACGTCACATCAACATGAAACTCGGCTCGACCCCCTCCCCAACTTTGGATACGAGAGCCAGTCACGGAAGCCACGGAGACGATGGAAATAAACTCGGAAAATGTTCCCAGAAAAAAATTTAATCAGGTCCCTGTTTGAGTGAAATCGTTTGCAGTAGTCAGAGGTTTCTGTGAAATATGTTTTGTAATTAACAGCGGATCAGAAATTTTTTTTGTCCGAATCCAATGTAAACGTTCTTTACGCTGCGAGTGCAGAAATTATGTTCGTCACCTGAAATAAAGACATCCAATGAATTAGCAGTATGCAACAATATAGATGTGAATGTGAATATTTGATTTGATGCGAATATACTGCAGTTTCCCTCTTAATGGACATATTTTAGTCTTCAGTTAGGTTCAGAAAAATTACTTACAGAAAAGGAAAATGACTCCGACGATGCAGACCCTGATGTGTTAGTATGGCGATTAATTGCACCTTTATTAGTCATTCTCAAAATATGCCATGCCATTAGTAACTAAGTATAGCTGAATATCATTTATTATCGTTATTGAATTTTACATTCGTAGATATTTGAGCCTATTTTACGAAAAATTTCATTCTAAAATTAAAAATGCCATTTAATTGGTTCTTTTCATATTTCAATGGTCTCATTCAGAGCATCGAACTCCATGTTTTGTGGCAACATAAGAGGAATCATGGAAACTGAGAGAAAGAGAGATAGAGGGAAGAATGATTCGATGGTGAAAGGGTAGTAATCGGAAGGTGAATGGAAGTGGACAGGAAGGTAGGTTTCTCCTGGGATACATCATGTTACTGATCGGGGCACATTTATGTACTTTGCAATACTGAACGACAAAGACAAAAGGACCGTCAGTGACGAATGGACATGTTTCCTTCCTTTGTATAAAAACTATTTGGTATTAGTTGATGACGGTGAACATTGAAAAATTGACACTTATGCATGAAAATCTCCCTTTAAAAGTTCGATTCATTGGTATCATGCTATACAAGAGTCAAAACCTTGACCATGTGGGTTCTGATATGTCTCCGTGGCATTTCAGGAAGAACTACAATACAATAGTAAATGGTTTGTATTTAGAATGCGCTTGTTATTTAATCAGTCCAAGCTTTTCATAAAAATACTTACAGATTTCGAGGATATGAACAAACATTCACTCTTTAACCCGAATTTCTTTGGAACCGTGTGACTTTTTTGGTAGGTATTTTAAATCAAGCTCTAAACCATTTCCAGCGTGTCTCGTAAACTCAGGCTAATCCTTTTTATTAGTTTCCGTTACCTTCGCTACGTTGGGTGTTCACTCCTTCACTTTCCATGCCGAATGCGAAATACGACCCTTAAGAGGCCATGACATTCTTGTCCCATGCCTGAATAGTAACAGGATGAGAAAGACGCAACGCTCTTGAGGATTTGCAGCCGCCCAAATTTTCGGCATTTATTTTCGAGGCGTTCCATCGACTTCTGTGTTTTTCATAACACCACTGAAAGTACCGACGGGGAAAAAAGCAATATTTTAAACAAAAGAAATTGATGATTATTCAATTATGCAAATACACAATTTTAATCATTTTAACTAAGATATTTTTTTGTCCGGTCAGAATATATTTGTTTGAAAGTTTACTACGGCCGAAAAGTGCAATCAAATTTTATATAAGATAAATGAAAAATACTGAATGGCACATAATTATGAATGCATTGACTAGGGACGATTGAAATCAAATGGAAATATTTTCCACACGTATTTAAAATGTAAGCATTGTATGCTACCGAAAATAAATTTTGTTTGGTGGAAATACTCATGTATTTTTTATGTTATATTCCTGAAACCATATTTATTGCGACCGGGTATTATATACTAAAATATAATTCATTACTTGAAAATAAATCTTCGTGTGAGTTAACCCACGAAAAAAATGGAAGAACTGTCTTTTAAAAACGCTTCCATGCCTTATACTATAGGGAGGTATTTGCCAACCATTATTCAAACGCCGCCCTCTAAACGTATCAGCATTATCATAAAAACCAAACTTTGTCTCATTTTATGGAATATTAGGAAATTAAATTTCATATAATATGCATACAGTCCTCAACACTCATCTGGAAAGGTCGATAGAATTTTCACCCCTCATTTTAGCATCCAAAAGCATACCGCAGAACGACAGTTAACACACCGACGCTACCGTTCCGATTGAGAATTGCTGCTAGAGTATTCATACACTTGTTGGAAGCGTACCATGGGTATTCAACAATATACGACTTCATCAATAGCAGCAAAGCAAAATATTTCATTACGTTATTAAAATTCCTTCATTATTAATGGACGGCAAGCAACTTTAACAATGGCAGATGCGAAATATCATTTTTTCATAATGTACGAGAAATTTCGAAAGGCATTACGTTCGTTATTTCGTCGACCATCACCACAACGCCAATTGAAATCTTCAAAAGTTTTATTCCCATTCGCACTTCCTATTACTTACATTTGTCCATTGAAGCAAAATAAGAGAATCTCCCTCGTTTTTAACATATTGTGGCACGGTGCAATTAAAACTGACAGACAGGAGGATATACAATGTGACGGAGTTTCGCAAGGGGTTCATAAAAATGAATGAGATGACAATGAGCTGTCAAAAATGAAAACTCCCTAGTTTACTGTATATTAGGGTAAATAATAGCTTCGATTGTCATTCAGCGTTGCCAATTAATTTGAAAACGTTAAATTAACCACCGTAACAAACAAGGATGCATCAACACGAGGAATAATACGTCTATGAGTCAATATCACTGCCAATTGCAACCCCTGGAGTTTGATGAGAAGAATTAGCAAAAAATGTTTATGGCATGAAATGCAATGTACGAGCGATACTAATTTGTAATATTCCGAAGGTACTTAATTCTAGCATTCGAAGGCGTCGTGTGCTGTCACGGAGGGTGGGGGGGGGAAGAACTCGTACGACCGAGTATGAGTGACAGGCGTTTGCAGGAGAGCGAGCAATCTGTTGGAATCGCTCCCGACCGGTGACCGGCGCTGGGAAACTACGCTCGCTTGTCAAGGATGGCGGAAGATCGGGTGTGGGGGGAGGGGGGTTGTGTGTGGGTATGGGGGGGTGGGGTCAAAGAGGGAAAGGGGAAGACCCTCCGGCGAATGGGGCCGCGGAAGTGGTCCACTCCCCTACGTGTCCCGCTCACACACACACATACCCGCCGTCTCGATCTGAGACCGCGAACTCCCGCTCCCACGGGCCGGGCGGGGATGAGGGACGAAGCGGGCGATACGCGAGCAATACGTAGCTCCCCTCGGGGAACGGGGGTCGAAAGGCGAGTTTTGTCGCCTTCCTAAAAATGGGACGCTTTCGAAAGAGCGCGCGGCGGTCGTTCTTTTCGTTTCCCTATGCTTCGTGGAAGAGTGAAGCCGTCGGACGATCTCGAACGCGCGGAGGAATTAAAAGATGCAGACCGACCGAGATGTCAACATCGAGAGGGCGCGGGAAAAAAGAGGTGGGTAGTTTTGGGGAGGGGGTGTTGGATGCGACTGGTATCCGGGAAGACTGGAGGGATGGCCGGGAGGGAAGGGGGAGGCGGCGTGGCAGAAATTGGAGGCAGGAAACCCCACCCGCTCGCCTCCACTCTCTATCCACATTCCATCCGCAATCCTTTTCGATGCACTCGCACGAGGGGGAGCGGGGTCGCCGCTGGTGTAACTCGTGGTCTTGCGGGAGAGCGAGGAGTTGGTTAAAGAGCATAACCGCCGCGATAAATGTGGCTGTCGAACGAAGATCTCTTGCTTTGACCTCAAACTCCTTGGGATCGTGAGGCTTTCGCCCAAGGAAGTGATACATTCAACTTCGTCTAAGAACATGCAAGTGATTTCACTACCACATAACCGAAGCAGCGATAGAATTATTGCAGCGGACTGACACAAGGAGCTACGAACTTTTCAAATTCGATGGTCTTCCTCACAAAACAGGTCCCTGCTTGTCCAAGGGGTATTAGCTCGAAAAAACTTTGAAAAGTGGTATTTTTAACTGACGTTTCGTTAGAATGCTATATAGCGTCATGCTTGCCTTCGGAAATAATTTAAAGATCCACTGCAACGCATCCCACGCTGTAGTTATACGAAATGGTCATGTTTCATCGTGAGCGCATAAAAAAGGATTTATTTCTTCGACTCTCATTTTCAATTCCACTCCCAAATGCGACCTCGTGAATTTCAGCAATGAAAAGATGACCATTTAACGCATATGACTGTCGAGCGTAAAGCTTGCTTGCCTGAAGATCATAGACCAATGCTAAACCTCTTCGAAGTGGCGACCAACTTTCCTCCTCTTTTTTCTTTCTCCGTCGTGGAGACATACTTTCTGGAAATTTACGGCATGTAAAAATCCAGCCATTGTACGTAAATGACAAAAAAGAAATCTACACTGGGAATTATAATAAATCCTATCAGATTTCCAGGTATTCCGACTGTTAAAACGGATATCAATCCCAAAAGATTGACTTAAAATAAATTTAATTAAGTCTTATGATGGAGTAGACGCACTTGCACTATGATTTACGCACATAATTCTTTGAGGAAAATGCACTGATTTTATTTTATAGCACTGGGAAACTGTGCTCACGGATCTATTGTGTAAGAAGTTTACTTTGCACGTATTCAAATACATAAATGAGACTTGATTCACATTTATAGTTGCTGGAGATGAGCTGAAATCGTATAGTAAAGCACGAGCGTCGTATAATTGACGGCCTCATCATTAAGGAATTTGTTTGTACCACGCTGTACATTACAGTGATCTACGGAAGAATGTTGTATATGTAGTCGAGGTGAGGTTGAATGCGAGATGATGAGAACACAAGTAATAAAATTAAAATCCCTGGAGATGAAATAATGTTTTGTGCGCCGCTCACTGCATTAAAAGAAAATTTACGCGTAAGAACTTGAAGATTAACAGGATAAGATGGATATATGCGGATGTTCCCATGCAGAAGAAGAATATGACTCAATGAAACGTCTGAGTTTGAATGATTTAAGACTGAAAGGAATCACTGCTAATTTGTCCATTAATTACGAGGCAATTTGTCGCAGATGCACACATTACTAACTTATAATAAATCTACCGCTACGCACTCGCTATCACTCGCAGTGTCCAAATTATGCAAGTAGTTCTTGGAATAAGTTGGGGTCACTGCGTGGGACTATGAATTCTTTTAATGAGATCGTACGTTCAACAAAAAAATCTACACAATGCAACACTTTCTGCTACTTCTGGAAGATCGCAAACAAAGGCAATTAAAAGTGCGCGTATGGAGCAAAAATTATGACAAAGTCGCATTTACATACACGTTCGTAGTAAATGTTTTTGAACTAAAATTAATGCATTGACTTTATTATTCTATGGGAAAGTGTGTCAGGGAGAGAACTGGTTAGACTGATTGTTGCCACCCAATCAATATGTCCTTCTAATCCCGGTCTACTTCTACTTGATATTTATCACCTAGCACCCTTTAGAACTAGAAACTTCCCTTCCAGGAAAAGTTGATGGGAAACTTTTAACAATTTCTTTTGAAACACCCATTCAAGGAACACGATGCGGACAGAGACTGCAAGCATCCTCATTCTCGCTCTTTTCGTATGCTCTGCGAGGGGCTTCGGGGGCGTGAACACATGAGACGAACATAGGGACCACTTCGTCGTACGTCGTTTGGAGCTTCACCCCGTAAGGATTTATGGAAATAAATAATACTCTTAGGATAAAAGGGAAGAGTTTTATGGAAAAGAAACAAGCATGCTGGTGACCAGCGACGATTTTTTTTTAAATGTCTGAGGCGATGCCTGGAAATAAAACTCTTGCGCGAAGAGCGGAATGGCGCCTGTGATGGGGAGGGAGCTGAAAGGGATTGACGAGTGGGTTGGGAGAGGGCGGCGGTGGGTGGTGGAAATGGTAGGGGATGAAAAGGGGGAGGACGTATGCAAAGTGCCAGGTGGCTTCGGAGGCACCGAGGGGAGGGGATTGTTGGGTTTGAAATAGAGCCTTCGTTGTGAGATCAAGAGTCAAGTAATAAGATTCTGCGTGTGCCTCCCGGCCGTGAGCATCCAACTACTGTACTTACACAGGATGAAAACAATAATGTGTCTAACAGTAGTTTCCAAAGATATTATTATCCAGGCGGATAAGAATTATTTAATGAAAGTAAATCGCGCGATGAAACTTCCGTCGCCCCTCCAAATGACGCGTCAAAAGGATGACTTAATTTCACACCAAGTTTAAATCAAAACCTCCATTCAGAACCCATAGAAATGTCTTCATTTCGAACTAAATAATTCATTTAGGAGTGATTTGTTTCCTTGGTCAGCTCGAGTTCTCCTGTGCCATCGTCCGAGGCACGTCGTAGATATACAACTCCATCTCCGTTTCCATTTCTTGCATTTTGAGCGAAAGAGACCCAAATTTGCTCCTACTATATTGATTCGTCCGTTCGTGTTCGGATTTCTAATACGCGAAGGTCGATAGGTTTTCCCTCGAACCTGTTCCTTACGCGTCATCCGCTATTCCTCGGGCGCTCGAATCTTTCGACGGATTTACGTCGTGCATTTCACTGCTCGGCCATCATTCCGGTGGGGGGAAAGATTCATTTGTTTTGACGCTTTAAGTGACACCTTCGGATTGATGTGGGACTACGACTTCTTTAAATGAGATCGCACGCTTAGCGAATGCGTCAGGGAGGCAGGCACACCAGAGTTAACGAAAGGAGCGAGACCATGGGAGGGCAGCTCTAAACATACGGGACGCATGTATTGGCGCTCCCACTTAACCATCACTGGAAAAGATATGCGCTCAGTAAAAACCGCAAATGATGCTGGAAAAATAATATATATAAGTGGTATCATGAACACGCGTTCCCTTTATTCACAATTATTCCATTCGAGCTAGGTCAGAACGGTGAGTAATGTCGGAGTTAACTCATGACATCATTGTCCGCGAGATGGACATGAATTTCTCCCCGGTGTCTCCTCACACAGCGAACGCTAGCTTCCCCCCACGGTGCATCACAGCATAAAAGGCGATCTCACTCTCGGCGTGCGAACATACGGGACGAAGCAAGTGACACTGGTTTGCGCCGCCGTTCCCCATCATTACCGTCCTTTAATTAAGTAGGTTAATGCATACCCCCTCGGCTCCCATGGGCGTATCGCAATCTCTCTCGAGGTCTCGCGAGGGAGCACGTCAGAATCCGCTGCGCGATATCCCTCACACTCGGGTGACGCCGGTGTCGTTAAAGTAATATATTCCCCGGGATGAGGAGAACCTGGCCGAGTATGAATATATATATATATATATATATATATATATATATATATATATATATATATATATATATATATATATACGTATATGTATGTACGTGCATAATAAAGACACCCTTTTCTTTTGTTCCTCTTGGTGGGTTGGGGGGATGAGTTCGGGCGCGGCGATAAGCATCTCCGTGTGTACGGGGGCTGTTATCAATGTTATAACGGGGGTCTCGGGGACTGGAGAAGAGGGGCGGGGCGCCGGGGTGGGGTCGCGGGAGAGGAGTGGTGGAAGGAGGTTCGAGAGTAGCGGGCCGCGCGCTCGGAGACGTCCTCTCGGCGTGCCCCCGCGGCGCCTTCCCGGCGTCTCTCCTCCCGCAGCTCTCCCCACCCGCGAGCGCCCGCCTCCCACTCACCCGGCGGACTCCGCAACTCACCTGTTACACACCCGAGGCCAGAGCCTTGTTCCAAACGCTTGCTTGAGGCGGCACCTGCGTTACTGCTCTAGTCGTCGAGATGCTGTTCCGCCGATGGAGTATGCATCACGAGACGTTACACATTATCAGTTTTGTGCTCTGAATTTCCTACATCCTCCCGCATCAAGTCTCACGACTCGCGTTAACATTTTGTGTCGTGATGAATTAGGATAGGAATGAGTTGTAAGAGTCAATGCTTCTGAAAATTACTTAACCTGTTGTCTCACGGTGGAATGTAAATTGCCTTAAATTAAATCCGGGAAGTGGATGGCGTTTCGCCTGACTGCTTTTTACGTTCGGAACGTACACATGAGTAGCGAGCAGATTTTAATTGGGATATATAATGGCTGTGGATTTCCCCTGACGTATTGTGCACAGCATGGATTATATTGAGGCTGTTTCTATTTATTTCTGATTCGTAAAAGTACCAAGTTCGAAAAAAAAAATTATATAAAAACACACACACATCTACATACATGTGTAAATATATGTACATGCATACACATGTATACATTCATGTGTGTTTGTATGTGTGGGTGTGTGTATATATGTAACCTAGAATAAATAAAACATTTAGACACTTCATAAATTCCAAGTAACCTCAAATTCTTCTTTCTCTGATTCTCGCTAATAATTTAGCTATCCCGCTCCTTCGTTGAATCGTCTGCGTGATTTACACCTCGTAATTTCCCATATTTGGGCCACCGTTCCCGTCGGCCCGAGATCCACTCCCGTTGTCATACCCGTTCTCGAGGCAACCGTTGGGAAATCTACCTATAGACACACCTTTTAGAGATTTTACTTCGGCCTTTTTTTAATATGCTCTTCGCCATAAACTTGTTTCTTTCTCGCAGAGAAAGTGAGTATTAATTTAAAAATGCAGTCTCGCACTAAAATATTATTACATGAAGGCAGGATGTGAATGATGCAACTTTTTATCACTAGAGCGATGAAAGTCACATAGAAAATTTCTTTGGATAGACTTCGGAAAGTTAAGAATTAAAAGACATATTTGAATTCCCCAGTAGATGAGAATTAAAATTAACTGAGCACCGGTTAAAAAAGTAAGGCGACTAAATACTGTTCAAGTAATTTCCTTAACATTTTAAACATACAGGTCAAAGAGGCCGTGACGACGTGTCTTCGAGAGGTTCCCGATGATGCCTTCGCGGGAGCGTTCCAGGAATGGGAACGCCGCTGGAACAAGTGTATCGACTCACAAGGGTCCTATTTTGAGGAATATTAGCTTAAGATATGTAAAAGTGTAATAATTTTTTTTCCTGAGCTCAGTACACTTATTTTCCGGACGAACCCTGTATAGGGGAAACGTATTTCAAGCAAGTAGGTTGCATTTAGTGACAGATATGTGTCAAAGATGGAACGAACTCGACTTCACAAAGATATACATATTGTGTGTTGTTACATTGGATAGGGAATGCATTCAGAATTCAATACCAGGAAGAAACACCAACGCAAGAAATGTAGCATCGGGGAGGGAATAATGGAGAGCCGCATTCATCCGATCATCGTGTTTGAGTATTTGTTGTGAGGGTTGCACAACCGAGGGTGGGGGGAGGATATTTATATTGATACTATAGAGTAATGCATATTTTGAATGTCACACTCACGAGAATATGATTTGGTACCAGAACTATTACCCTTTCTAAAATGAGGGAGGTTTATCCCTTACCAATAAACCTAATTTGATAAACTGTGAGGGTTTAGTGAGTTGGGAAAGTATAATGATGAAGGAACATAATTCCCAGCGCGCGGCCGACGTGAATTACTCCCGCCTTTTCCCATCACCACCCTCGAACTCTCCCCTCACCCTCGCCTGAATCATAGGCGTCTCCTTCAACTGCCGCCCACCTTCCCCGACCGGTGGAAATCGAGAATAAATAAACCAAACAAAAATGCAAAGCTCTTTTCTCTTCGCCCTCCGCGCTCAACTTCCTCAGACCCCTTCGCTCCCCAAGATCTGAGAGTTCTCCCACCCACCACCCTCCTCTCCTCCTTCACACACGTCTCCCCCTACCCCTCCATTGTGCAGCGACCTCCCCCCACCTCCCATTCACGACTCCCAGCCTCCCGCTCTCGCCTGCTCCCCCCCTCTCTCTCTCTCCATCCACCGGCAGCCCCCTCCCCCCCTCCCGTCTCCGACAACGCTAAAGCGTTCGCAATCGCAGGCGAAACTTTCTCTCCCTGACCCCCGCGACCTCTTAACCCCACACCCCTCTCCAGACTCCCTCCCCTCCCCGATCTCGAACCAGCCCGCTCGGTTTTCCCCTTCCCTCCCCCTCCTCCTCCCCGGCCCCTCACCTCGTTATCTCCCGCCCCTTCTTCCCACCCGTACCCCAGCCTCCAATCCCCTCCTCCACGGACGTATCTCCTTTCCAATTCCGTCTCATTGTTGTTTTTCCGACGTGGATCAAACCGAACCATCTCGTCATCTCATCGGGGAAGCATCATGTCAAATCACGCGGGAAACAGATTTCCGAAAGGGAGCAAAACAATGCGCTTCGCAATCGTTTCGTCCTTGTTCTTCCTTTTTTTTACCCGCCGTCTTCACTCCCGCCGCGACGTGGCGATCTCGTTCGCCTCCTCCTCATTCTCCCCACCCAATCCCAACCCACCCTCCCCAAATCGCTCCCCGCCGCCGATCCACAATCTTTCCCACCCTCGTTCTAATCGCTCGCCCCCTCCGAATCGGCCCACTCTCAGCCCTCCCGATATGAAAGTCTCTCCCTCTGAAAAGGGATCGCCCCCTTATCTTCCTCCGCCCCACGCTGTTGGGAAGACACCGCCTTCGAGCTCCCAAGACCCTCGCCGCTTCCTCGTCACGTATCTACGGTCCCGCTCTTTGCTTCTCCTTCCACCTCCAAAGAATAAGACGGTCTCTCCCCCCGCACCCCCCGCGACATTCTTCCCCCCTAAACACTCCTTCACGTCTACCCCCCGCGCCTCCAGGTCTCTCGCCCCCCACCCCCGCCCATCCCCCGGTGCTAAAAGCCGCGGAGTCGACGGCGAAGGGATTGGGCCGCGTGCGTGGGACTGTTGCGGATTCTCTCTCGCACCCGCCCATCATCACCGATCGAAAGTTGAACGAACCGCGGGTGACCCGGGCAGGAATAAAGGATGGATCGGCGCCCGAAGAATGCCTCAATCGGTACGACGCGCTGTCGCTGAATCCACGGTCGACCGAAGTATACTTTGCCTGGTTTACGATAGGTATTGAGTTTGTCATATATATGATTTTCCGCAAAGTTATGCATAAATAAGTTGGATGAGGAGTGCCGTTTGATACCTGTTCAACATTGGAAATATCCGGTAGTGAATGCGCCTTGAAAGATGGAAATGATAGGTGAATAAGGGAAAATAGGCTTCTAGTCATCAATACGTAAAAAAGCATAGTCATAATATTATACAATATGAAGTGCATTAATAGAGAAGAGAGTGAATTGCATTTTTAATAATAGCTATTTTAACCATTTTAAATGAGTATCAGTCTCAGATATATTTAAAAGAAACCTGCGCTTTACTGGAGTAATTTCCAAAGGACGTCCAATCGGAGAGCAGAAAAACAATTTAAAAATTCCCAAAATAAGATTTTGAACTCCGTTTCCTCATTGCTCTATTGACACTCTCCATCGTATCAGCTGCGATTCCCCACGTGTAACTATATAAGACAAAGGAACTAAGGAGCCGAGGTGATTACCGAAAACCCACGTCAAATCCCACCTCAGGAAAACAATTGATCTTATCTCAAATCGACCAAGGTAAGATACTCGAATTCCTGACCTCCGGCGAAGTCGTCAGATACGGTCACCCACTCCGTTGGCTTTAACTGTGAGTCTTACTACGTTAGAGGAGAGCTTGTCTCCCCTCATAAGGGCAGGAGAAGGATAATTGGCATCATAACTTCGGATTTCGCAAAAGGAAGGAAGAGCCCCCACCAAAAACCTGACCTGTATCCCTTCGCATCGCTTTCGTCCGCCGCCCTCGCGATCGGCGGACGAAATCACGCCTGGCCATCTTTTACGGACGCGTCTTTGAGATGTCACAACGCGCAAAGCATGGGAAAAACTGCCCGCTCTGTCGTAAAAAAAAACCTTGGGTATCTCTTCCTCATTTGTGAGTCGGCTCACCGCACCATCTGCATGGCAATCGCCGATTTTCCCTATCAGCCGTACGTCGGCTGTAAATAAAGATACTTTGACGTTTCATCCCATCTCCCGACCTCCTCCTCCCACCATCTTTCTCTCCCGAAGTGTGCAGACTCGTCTCCGATTTCTTTTCCTCCTTCCTCGCTTTCCCTTCTGCACCCCCTTCCACCACATGCCACGAACCCACACTACCCCCCCTTTCCACGTGTCCCCTGCCCCCCCAGGCAGCCTCCTCACCCTCCTCCAGGGAGCCGACCCATACACTCCCGAGTTGGAGGCCCACGCTTCGTGACGGTGCCTCGTCAAAAACTTTCTTCTCATCCCGAGCGCGCCTCCTCGGTCGATCATCGTTTCTCCCACTTCCCCTCGGCCACCGGTGTCTTACCTATCGCCGCCAAAAAAAATTATGATGGAAATTGTCGGGAAAAGCTTTCTGGATCTCGATGAGGAGTAAGATTATGGACCAGTCTTCTCCAAGAGCGAATAAGGTCTCTTACGCACCCCGCTGGATAATTCAGGGAAGTGCCGCCTCTCGATTCAGGGACATGACGGTATTCTTAATATTAGCCGGAAGTGGCGCTTTCTGCCAATTATTATCGACCACGAAAATATGTTTCTGGAAGCAATAAAACGTCATCCTAATCACCACATAAGGTACGTAAGTTTACCCGAAGCTGGCCTTAAAATGGTCAAATATAACTATCTCTTCAAAATTTACTTTCTTCCCTGCGTTTGCAAGTTTTAAAAGAGTTAACGAAATGAGAGAGAGCTTGCGTATATCACTCCTAAATATGCATGGTTGCATATTTATGTATGCATTCAATTTCCATCAAAAATTGGTAGAGGGTTGAAAACGTTTGGGGTATTCAATGCTGAGCAATAAAATTCGAAAATCACGAGTCAATATATCAACTTCAAATTGGTTAACACAACCCTCATCTTTCCAATGCATCATTTTAGTTATAGAGTCAATTGGAAGGCAATTTAGAGCGAACATAAATTACTCCTTAGTAAAAGGCAAAGAAACCGACGGAATCACCTCGTTTATCGACGAACAAAGACCGGGAGCTTATAACGGTAAAACTGGAGCTGTATCGCACATAAACTTTTGTTCTAATGGCTTTCCGTTACGCAACTTCAATATCGCCGACAAATGTAGCTCCCAGTTGCACTTGCATGGGAATATACTGTCGGCTAAATGCACAAAACAAAAGCAAAGTCAAATCCGAACCCGAAACCAGTTCCCTCTCAGCCTCGCTGAAGGCAATCGTCCATTTTTTCCTCCTCCCGTGGTGGTGAAAGTACCAGTATACGCACAGGCGCATCTTTATGGGAATCCTGCAAAGCATTCGGAGTTGCTTCGGGTGTAGTTGTTTGAAACGAGAAATGCAGCTTTGAGGGTGGAGAGCATAGGGAATGATAGTATATGCAAAGGTAGAAATGGAAGATCAGGCAAAGCAGGGAAAACGTACACGACTGATGGGAGAGGACGAGTCGAAGATGTAGAAAGGTATACATGTAAGTTTCTAGATCGCGTCCATACGAGTTTAAAGTGAAAATATGAACCTCTTTCAAAGGTTGTTTTATATTTTACACTATTGAAGTTGTGGGCTGGCAGAAGCTTATGTTTCAATCTATTACTAAAATACTCAATTAAATATCATAACCATTACATTTATACAAATCACTAGTCGCTCTCCACGGACGATTCGTGTCGCTGATTTTGAATCATGACTGAATTACGAGCTCAACTTAGAGAGGTCAAAGTAGGGATAAACAGTTTCATGAATGTAATAGTATTTGTACCAACCATATTACTTAAAATTCACGAAATAGAGAATGAAAATTAATGTCTCCTTATGTCACCCAGATTCAGATTAAGCAAGGGGCCCTGAGAATTTGCTCTTTCTTTTCTTCCAATGACTCGAAAAAATGACACTCCATACAAACCCATTCATATTTTAATGTGGAATTACAAAAGTACGTATCTGCGAATTATTTCAAACTGTCACTTAGTCGCGCTGTGTCAGTAAGTAGATTCTTGAGTGGTGGCTAGCCTTGTTCGATTGAATGATCGAACTAATATTTGTGTAGATGTAACGATTGTACATGTATGGCTTGTGACCTAACCACCCCCGCCACACGCCCTTGCGGTGGATTGCGGGGTATAATCTAGATGTTAAATAGTCTCAGGAATATTTTATTACTCTCTCCAACCTGTCATCTTCTTTAGGGCAGTCCGCAGGGTAGAACTTAAACCATAAATTGCTATGCATGAGTAGATTTATGACAAAATATTTTACTTTAATGTGAATCAACCCCGTTCATGGGTGTTTACATGCACACGTAAGATAGGTAATGCAATTAAATTTGAGATAAAAGTAGGATTTAGCTCTCCTGAAAACTCAAGATATTAGCTTCGGTTACGCCTATCGAGACACCCGTCTTGAAGTTTCGGAGTCACTTTTGCATGTGCATATTTCTCGCAACATCGGAAAACCACGGTAAAGTGCAAATGCATATCCACACGAACGCATTATCTCTCCTTTTCTCTGCAGAACAGACTGATTTAAGGTCGTTGAGTAACGCAAATACCATCATTCAGGCGAAAGAGTGCAGGAATATTTTAATCTATATTATCTTTTATTGGGTTACGTTTTGTCTTCCTGCCACCCCACTCGTAAAATTCCTCATTGATTCTTTTCTTGACAGTTTGCATTAGATATAGCTGCAAAATTTCCGGGAATGCCGCAGATAAATAAGGTAAATACAATTAAAATTGGAGGAAGAACTTTTGGTTCAAAGAAGCCGGGCAATTTTCCGGTGATCATCCATTTTCAGGGAACTGAAAAGTAAAATATGCGCTCAAAGCGTCACCCAGGCCGAGAAGTAGTTATTTTCTTTTTAAGGGAACAGAATCCGAGGAGAGCACAAATCACCGTGGGATACGAAGCCACTTACCCGACGATAATTCCTCAGAAAGGGAGTATAAAATTGTAACCGATATCTTTTAAGGCCGGTCTGCATGAATGTGTCCTTCCAATCCTCCCTCCCTTGAGCCCACTTCCCTCCATGTCCTTCTCCTTCCCTTCCCTTACCCCCTCGGAGACTCTCCCCTCGCCCCTTCCTACTTTCCCAGCACCACGCGCGCACGCACTCCTTTGCGAGCCTCCCCCTACTCCATTTTTATTCAATGCCGATGAGGAGGATGCATTCACCTCGAGGAATAGTTGCGTCCTATCCGCCAGCCAACTTACTCTGCCCACCACCTCCCTCCCCCCCTCTCCCTCTCCCCCACCCCCCGCGAACACACGGTCGCAGGCTGGGGAAGTGTCCACGGCGAAGCAAACCAGGGGCCACCTTCCCTCCCTCCGCCTCGTGAGCGCTAGGGATGGAGAATAAAAGGAAAAAAAAGAAGGCGGAGTTCCGCTCACGATCGGGGTGGGGCTTTGGAGGGACGCGTCTGCCTCCCCTCCCCTTATAAATGTCCACGCCAAACTATTTGTTCATTTGTTTTCTGTTTTTATTGCCGCCGCCGATCCACGGAACTCACCTGGATTTTTTCCGCCATTATTGTCGTTTATCCGTCGCGAAAAAAACACCCGAGCCTCTTTCTCTCCCGGCCCTTTTAGTCTCTCCTTCCTCTCCTCCCATTTCGCACGCTCACCACGACAGCACGACATTTTTAAATTAGATGCCTCTTCCTCCGCACCCCTGAAAGTCGTGCGATTTCGCACAGTTCGGCATTTTGTCCTGGATAACCTGTTACTTCTCTTCTTATCCGGTCACGTGTTTGCGAGAGAGAAACTTGGTAATACGTGTGTTAAACAAATGTCAACAATTCAAATCACTTTCTAAGGTCCTATTTAAAAGAAAAAAAGGTCGGGTGGCGAGGTCGTCTTCACCAATCACTGCCGTATCACTTGAGGGGCAGAAAGTTTTTCTTCGACCCTCCTGCCCCGCGAAGGTCTTTCATCTCACGTTAGTGTTGAGTACAAGTTGGTATGGGCAAGAGGACGTTTCGGACCCCGCGTGCATCGATGTAAAAAGTGCGTTTCCGTTATCCCTTTTCCGTCTGTCACTAATATAATCTCCAACATCCCACTAATACCTACCTCCGCATCCACCAAGCAACCCCCCCACCCTATTCCAACCTTCTCCTGCCCGCCTAGCCCCGCGTGATACCTTGCGTGGACATAAGAACACGCTTGTCCTTATAAGGTCCGTATCTCCCAAGAACATCACCTCCTCCGCTTTGGTTAGCAAACATCTTCCCCGCCTCGTGACCCTCGACCCCAATTTTTTCACGGTGGGATTTTATAAAGGAATAAGTTCCGATGGCTTTTTCAGGAAACATGACAATTTTCCACTTTGTAACATATCAGGTATGCGAAATTTCCAACCTTTCGTCCCCGCCTTCCATTTTTCGGAAGTTGAAAGATGAGCGAAATTCTTTTTAAAAGTATCCATGGAGAAAAGAACAAGTGATTTTCGACGATTTCAATTTCCTATTTTCCACACATGGCCAGAGGGCTAAACTACTGATGCCTGCCGTCTATTTTGAGGGAAAAACTATAAACGAACATTCCTTTACTTCGTTTCCCAAGCGAATGACGTCAATAAAAAAATCTTACCTGCCAATCGTCCTTTCAGGAATCAAATACCTGGAGAAAATGCATTCAGTGGCGCAATGTATTATCGATTCAGGAAGTTGAACGGTGAAAGATTTTTATCTGCTGTTACACTTTGCCAATGCAAAAGAGTTAACTTTCAATTGTTTCCTTAGACGTCGGTTGTCACACGTTCGCGATCAGAAATATTGCCGTTTACTTCCCAATCTGATCGATGGGGGCTGCCGTAGAGAGAGAGAGAAAAAAAGAAAAACGAAACAACAACGGGTCTATGGCGTAGTTACAGACATGTTTGTCTCTACTTTGGAAAAAAGAATCGTGGACGGCGTTGCAAGCGTTCCGGGGATCACCGTGTTCCTTTTCCAATCGGAAGGGACAAAGAGAGAAGAAGGGGAAGGGGTGGGTGGGTGGAAGAGCGAGGGGAAGGGTGGGGGAGGAAGGGAGGGAGTGGTGGATGGTAATATGAAATTCCCACCGGACGACCTCCCTCCCGAAGACGACCGGACCGGACGAAGAGGACGGGCCGCGGCGGCGGCGGGAGGCAATAAAACGCCACGAGTTCTGAAATTCTTGCTCATCTTCACTTCACCCCACTGACCTTCGAGCCGCAAAACGCGTCGGGAAGCCTCCAAACCTGGTTGATCTTGAGTGGGATGTACTCTTTCCCCCTTTCCCACCCGACCCTGCAACAAGCTTCTAGCGAAGGGACACTTATTTATTCGAAGTCGGAGTTTAAAAAAATTTTAAAGAGTTAAAAAAAAATTAACGCGCAAGGGAACGGCCGAATACTACACACAACATGAGTCGGGGTGCGTCGTCCAGCGGTCGCGGGGGGAAGGGACGTCTCGCCATCCGGACCGCACGTGTATCGCCATCCGTCCACGGGCGGGAGAAGGGATCCCGGGGCGAAATGGCACGCCTCGGCGGGGGAGAATCTACTCCCTCGAGTTTCCAGTTTGTGGAGCGAGGAGGAGTTGCCACTGAGTATCCACCCGGAGGCAGAAGAGACGAGACGGTTCGCGTCCGTCTCACGTGAGCGAATCAAGTCTGCTACTATCAGATCGACGAGACCGAGGTCATGAACATGCTTTGATTTTCCTCGCGGCGTACGAAAAAAAATTCGCGATCGATCGCGATCCGCTGGGTCCGGCGTTGCGTATCCCCGATGCTTGACCATTCGTTGTGTTCGCATCGGGATCGATCGTCATTTTGTGAATATGATGCGTCGGAGATATCAACAGGCCTGGGAATGCTGCTTTACCGCTTTTCCAATGTTCCTTCGTGTGCTGCTTTGAAATATGCAAATCAGGGATTGGGTCCGTAAAATCACATGACCCAAACTTATACACTGAGCCGGGAGAGAATTTTTTGCTAATTAACTGAAACGCAAAAGGATGGATGACAAGTCTCGAGGGACTGTGATCTTGATGGGCTCATTGGTAGGCACGGAGAGTCCGTGGTTCGTTGGAAGGAATATGTGAATTCGCAAGAAAAGTGCGCGTGAAGGTGGATTAGGGACGTGTGATGGACAGCCGTGGTTGGCAATGCGATTTCATCTGTGTGGTCTCGCCGCATCTGATGTCCGGATTATACGGCGGATATCTTGCATCAAGCTCCGAGGTGCTAATGTATAAATATAGGCGGTTAAGAAAATTATTCCTTAAGGACAGAGGAATAGGTAGACTTTATAACTTCCAGGTTTACGCCGCCGTTATTCCCATAAAAGGTACGCACATATTCCTAGAAAGAATTGTATTAAGAGTGCCCCAGACACTTTCTGAACGCCTATTCATTCCATTTGGCCAATTTATTAATGAAGTTAAATTCTATGGCGATTTATTCCAGAAAATCCTTCCCGCAGAAGGGGAGCAATTGCATGTAAGTTAAAATGGACAGGAAGCTTTCACCAGAGACAAAAATGTATACCAATGACATTAATACGATGACTGAGCGAAATAGATATAAGAAGGAAACCTAACTTTACTTATACCAAAAATTATCTGGATTTCGGTATTAATAAGGTATAAGTGATTCGTAGGCTCAAGGAAAAAGGACAGTTAACATTTTTAATAAACTCATACAAGAGGGACGCTTTAATGGAAAGTGCTGAGTGTCTAAGTTTTAATTCAAGGAATGATTCTTACATCTAAAGAAATCTGGTGTTCTTCAAGTGTAGTTTACCTTACAAATAGCTCGTCTTCCATTCCAAAGACAGGCAAATTAATCCAAGTTTTACCATAAATCATGGCTAATGTTTGTTTTTCTGGAAAATTGGAGAATCGTTGCTGGAGGCGCATGAGTCGAGTAGATTATTAAAAAATTAGGTATTGCACTAATAGGTAATAGTTTTTGGCGACCAAATGGTATAATTGACTTTATGAAAATTGTATAATCTGAGAAAATTCATTTAACTGTGACCTATCATCCACAACTTAAAAACTTATTTCAGCTCACTCGTTCCGAAAAGACTGGAAAAAACTAAATTTATTGTTACAAAAACAAGGTACACAAAAGAATGTTGATTTTCCGAGGGTGTGGGGGAATAAGAAAAAAAACCATTGATGGTGGGAGATAATAACTTCTATCCATATCTACTGCCATAATGGTTAGCACTTTATTTTGAAATCGCAAGAAATAATATATAAAATACATTGCTGTTATAAAGAACACTGTTAGATCTTTGATCGTCAATGAAACTT
The DNA here is from genome assembly GCA_037158775.1 of Hetaerina titia. Lineage (NCBI taxonomy): Eukaryota > Metazoa > Arthropoda > Insecta > Odonata > Calopterygidae > Hetaerina > Hetaerina titia. The sequence continues at coordinate 128,322,336 of CM073768.1, forward strand.
CCATAAACACCATTAAATTTTGAATGATAAGCTTTATGCGCTACATTTGCGATTTTTTACAGGTGCTTATTTATAGCTTTTTCTTATAGCAAGGAGAATAAAAAAATTGCAAAATGATTTTTATTTTTTTCATCACATGGTTAATTCAATATAACTTAGTCAAGTCGGAAATATATCAGTAAATAGCAGCGCACGCTTGGCATCAGGAAGAATGGAGAAAGTCACGTTACCATTGAGAAAGAAAAATGAAGCAAATATAGCATTGATTTAACTGACTATAAGCGATGCAAGGAGAAATGTTTATTATCACGCGCAAGATTGAATTGAAATCCTTGATTACAAATATAGAAGGAATGCTTAATAGCGCACGCCAATTTGGTATCACTTTCTCCATTAACGGTTACTTAGTTAACAACCCAAGTTCCTGCAGGTAGTATTGCCTCAAGGGAGGAGAAAAAAAGACCATCGCGAGACATATCATAAAAACCGCAAGAAACGACAGAGATACTTAGTATATATTACGACCGCAATCGCTCCAGGTTTTTATTTCCCTTCCACCAATCCCCCCACAAGACCACAATGCATGGGAATCTTGATAATTCCTATTTATGAACGGCAGTCACCCATCAAATTCGTAATTGCTGAGCGAAAGTTATTAAATAACGGACAGAGTTTAAGAGTACCAGTAAGGCAAGGATAAACACCGTAAAAGTGGGGATAGATGAGCACGATGAATGGAGAGATAGACGTGAGCAGCTCGTGTTGAGAGGAGGGATTGAGTTTTGAACGCCAACGCAGGCAAGTCGAGCGCCAAAAAAGGTGACTGCTTCAGCGAAGCAAAGGAGCACGTAGGCAAGTGAAGGGAGAAATTACTCTCGGAGGTTCCATCGAAGGATAGGGGGGGGGGGCAGAGAGTGGGATGAAATCAAGAGATGAAAGATGCGTATTTAATTGCCGGGAGGAGGTTGATGCGTGAGAGTTTCAGGTGAAAATAGGTGCCGATCTCAGGGACTGCGAAGGATTGATGGTCATCCCTGAACGGCATACTGCTCGCGCAAACCTTGAATTATCGATGCCTCGCTGCGAAATCTTACGGTAGTCATTTGAAGGGCTCCTGTGAAACTTTTATAAATGCAAGAATTAAATGCAAATTGGGGAAGGAACAGGAATGTCACTCATAAATCGAGGGGATGGGATCAGAGCGAGGAGCTTTCCGACTACCCTGAAGGTTGCCGGCTCGAATCTTGCCTCAAGTATGACCTTTCTAGACGTGGCGTTAAATGCACACTCGCATTTTTATGAACCGAGTTCCCTGGCCGGCACGAATTCTGTGTTTGGAGCATCTTAAACTAAATGACTACTATCTTTCGACAGTGAGAGGTTTTGGCGGGTAGAAGAAAATACGTTTGGAGAATTTTCTTTGAGGATTGAGGGCTTGGAGGCGAAATAACACAATTAATGCAAGATGGAATTAAAAAATGGTTTGGCGTATCCTTCAGAAAATGGTATACAAGTGAACAAGGACGGGTGACGACTGGGGACTGAAATAACACCCAAGAGTGACATGCAGGCGTCTGTCTGCGAGTAGTAATGAGCCTCGGATTTCAGATCATTAAACTCGTAGCTAGGCAGCATGAGTATTTCAAATAGGCGAATAGGGAAGGAGGGAGGGTCGAGGTGGGAGTGAGGGTGGGAGGGAGGAAGAAAGAGGGAGAATACCCGACGATGGACTCATCTCCGCCACTGAGATAGACGCCAAAGTCGTTAGGCTCCGGAGGAAAAAAGGAATAAGGAACTCTTTTAACTGGGTTTTGCGATTTGCAAGGAATGAATCGTGACTCGGGACTTTCTCCCGTTCGAGGCGGCTTTTTTTTCCAAGCCCTTCTCCTCCTCCTCCTCTTTCATTTTTCTCATCTTGCGCCTCCCTTATCGAGAGTCATCTTTCGACGCGAACGCAAAAAAGTGGCAATTTAGCGTTGGGAATTAGTCGAGCTTCCCAAAGAAATAGTTAAATACCGCAAAAAATCTTTGTTTATCATCTCAATTAATTGATATGAAACTAAAAATTAACGTCTTTTCTGTTGCATTAACACTACCACGAGTTATAATTAACGAGAAGGAAAAGTAAAAATACACATATTTGACGAACAATTTTGCGAAATTGTCTGCGAAATACAGTGGCTGGTATAAAATAGCTTTAATGAGAGGTGTCACCAGGAAGAGTTGCAGTGAAAGCGAGAGAAAACTTCATCTCCCCGAGGACTCTTTTTCAGGGCATACCTTAAGTGACGTCTAAGCAATACATTTTATCCACGCCTGTATTCAACCGTTAAGTGCGAATAAATATCCCCAAATATCCTATGAAATTAACTGTAACAGAATAAGCGCAAGACGACCGGTCTTTATTCAACGCTTGTACAAATTGTACCAAGAAATAGGTAGGAGTCTCGGAGTCATGATGCGTGAGAGAGGGTAAAGAGTAAGATCTCACCATACTTATCAGTTCGATTTCATTTAACTACCAGTAGTATTAATCGAACAGGATTGATCGCCATTTAATACATCTACATAATACCCCGCAAGCCGCCGCAAGGGCGTGTGGCGGGGGGTGTTAGGTCACCACCCAAAAAAAGGAAAAAAAAGGTCAGTTTTGAATTAAAGTAATGCGTTTCTAAGGTGCAGCTCAGTCTAGTTCACCATTGCGTTTACCGATCCCCATAAGGGACAGATAAATTTAACATAAGCAAACCTTCAAATCCCTTACTTTTTCCTTCGCCACGCGCACATTCCGCCAAGGACGCCAATTCGAGGCGGGAGGGAAAGGTCCATCTTCTCTCCGAAGGAGTGCCACGCACATGAAAACGGCCCAAGTGACCACGGGTGAACCAAATAGAATTTTAAGCAATAGAGAGTGACATAATAAATGGCGCAAAAGAGATACGAGGGCGAGGATACTTCGCCTGGCGGTTATGCCTTGCCACCCCTTCTGCTTGGCATGCGCTCGAATCAATCTGTGTGCTAGATGAGCCGATCGGTTCCTCACAGCACATGGTCGATGACGTACAAGTTCCCTCGTCGCGCGGGAAGATATTATGTACGCCCACTTATAACCCGAGTTCGATACTCGGTATACCTACGTCCCCCTTATGTATCTCGTTTTAGCCCACATGGATTTTCTCCTGACGACCTCCAAGGCCATGCGAATCTCTTCAAACTTTCCTTACCCAGGAAAAGCCTTGCGGAAGATGATGCCGATTCCCAAAAAGTAGATAAGCAATACAAGTAGTAAAACTCATACTTCCTCAGTGACACTTACCGTAGCTTCCAGTTTCATTTCAGACATAATAAAGCCTTTTACAGTCCGTGCATCGCTAGGCCAAATTGAATTCTAGGAAAAAAAACACTCTCCAATACAACCTAATGAATCCTATTAAAGGATTATTAAGAGTTGGACGGGCGGAAGTAGTATTGGAGTTAGAAAAAAACATAACCACCGCTCAACCTATCTTCACGAGAAATTAATTGAGATGGGTAGCTCCTGTTAATATTTCCTAAAATGGGATTGTTTACGGTATGTATGAGAAAGTGGCCATCAGAGGGGCCAGATTGAGAAAGTGGTATGACCAAACTCGCCCAAAATATTACGAAGTTCTGGGATACATCAAATGGTTCTTCAAGAGTTAATCTCAGGTCTGATGTCAGCCTACGAAACACCATTCCAGAGGATTAAACGACGGGGTTATGGAAGGAAGCCCTGATTATATTTTATTAACACAGTATTCAACCCGAAGGTGGGTAGGTGATGGTAGAGTTCATCCAGTACTAAGCCCGACGGCGTGTGAAATTCACACATCAGGGAAGGGGGGCCAGTTCCTTTCCCTGTGCCGGTTATGGTTCCCCAGAATGATCTGGTACCCGAAAAATCCTGATTACATTAAATTAAATACTCCTGATTTTACATAAATATTCCTGCAAAATACAATCCTGATTACATTAAATATTCATTAATTTAAACACTATTTATTAATATTTCAATATATGTTTTATATTTTTCGAGCTATTGTGACCAATGTACCCAAAAACATGCATGTTATCCATAAAATTCGATACGAAATGATCTGCCAGAGAATAAAATAATGCGTTGCGAAGGGTTTTGTGACTTTTAAAACTATATTCTCAGCCAAATGTAACGTTTTTATTAAAAATTTCAGTAAATCCATATAAACCAACTTCATATTTTAATAAAATGTTACTTAATGCGCTTAAAAATGAGAATTCATCATGATTTCCCGAAAAAATTTTGCAACTTTTACTGTAAGAACGGACTGACACCACTTTCGAGTTGGGCACCTAGTCCCACCCTTGCTGCTGTTGTTATTCTTACGCGGCGAAGACTTCCCCCCAGCCCCCTCCTCACAGGGTTTCCTTCCCGTCCCGTCGCCGATCTCACAACGACACCGGCTCCCTAGGGAGACACCGGTGGCCCTCTCCTCTGACTCCTCTTCCCGTTGTTTCCCAACGGCCACCCGGTAGAAGAGTTTCCCCCGCGGCCGCCGTCATGGGTTTCGAAGAAAAGAGGGAAGGCTGACGGGGGGAATGGTTCGGTGGGGTGGCCGAAGAAGAGAAAGGGAGAGTGAATGTCCTATTCCCTGGAGGGGAGGGGAAGGCGAGTGCGTCCGAAAATAAGGTGGTTTCAAACGCTTCCGGACGGCCCAACGATGATGACGTGAGGGTAAACATGGAAACTCGAAACGTGCGAATTCATTATACAATACACGTCGGTCTCCAATTTCAGATCCTCTTTCATGTGCGGCGCCCACGGTGAACAGTAGGGGGGTTGGTAGGGGTACTCAATGCTGCAAAGAGGGCTGCTGCCCACGCAGTTCGCCGGAGAGCGATGCTGACCTCCCCACAAGGCGCGCTCGGAGGCAGCGGGAGGCGGCGAGATCGAGGGGCGACGGTGTGGTCATTAAAGGCTAATGGCGATGATGTGAACTGGAATAGCTTGGAATGCGGGTGGCTCCGGACGGTAATCTGGATGAATGGGGGGAAGACGGGGACGTGCGAGTAGGAAGGTATTTTTAAGGAAGATTTTCACGGCGCTGAGAGTCGTGCGGGGACGGGATTGCTCAATCCTGTCCGGTGCGGACGAAAATAAAAACTCGAAACAGAAATTTGAGTCAATGGGTCAAGAATTAGACATCGTTTCATAAACACAGAAACCATTTTTATGTATCCACTAATAGCGCCCAACGTGATGGATGAAGTGTGGAAATGAGTGAAAACCGGAAGAGGACGACTGCTTAAAGAGTTGCATTGCTTCATAGCTAACCTGGTGTATAAAATGGGATCTTTGGAGTTAAGGTAGTATAACCCTGCTCAAAAATAGAAAATGCATGTTTCACTAAATATCTCTGCGATTAATAGTCCGCCTGAAACCAAATTCTAAGTCTCCCATCTTGTTTTTCAATACCATGGAGGACGTTGAATTACAGGGTGTAATTAAAAGCCATGCTTTTTCCTCAACACGAACAATATTAAGCTGTGCATATATTTTTGTTTACGTAAAAAATAAACTTAACGCATTCTAAGAGTGAGACAATGTTCCTGCAGGGTTTATTATGAACCAACATTTTATGGAAATTTTCGACGGCGTTAGTTATGGTACCAATTCAATATTGAAATTACGGGAAAAATGTTTTAATTAGTCATACCGACTATCAACCAATATTTTAACCCAGAAGAACGATTGAGAAAGCTTAATATGGCTGACTCTTAGGACCTAGTTTGTCCATCTATGGTCTAGAAAGCGGAGCGCTAGGGAAAATTAGGGCGGACAATCAAATGAAAGGCAAGCTTGCCAACGAATTAATCCACTCGTGTTCTGTTGGAGATGTAAAATTATGGTAAAGACGCCCAGGTGTCGGGGACAAATTTGAGAGACATGAATATAACCAGGGAATAAGAATTCCGGATAACTTTAGTGATGGCATTCACCTCTACCTCGATTTTTTGGGAGGGAATATTACTGTTACACAACAGACGAAATAATTATATAAAAGTCACCATTGCGTAACTCCCCCCGCGAGCGAATCGTCAAATGCTCGAGACCTTGGGATGTTCGCTTGAATGGGAATAGAAGCCAATTATTCGACGTATTAAGAGATGAAGAAATGAATAAAATAAGCATGACTTTCCTGAAAAAATAAGATAAATCTGAGAGATATAAAGAAGAGGCGGGGAGGACGGGGCGAGGAGAGTGTATGGAGGAAAGGACTCGAGGCTAAGAGCGCTCGCTGGCTCGGGACTTACGATTCAATCCGATCCTCGAGAGATATTCGGAAAGGCGACGTGGAGAATTCTTTCTCCGCGGCTTTCTGTCGACGATAAACCCGCGAAAATAAAATGACCCAACCATCTATCTAACAAAGTGGAGGTGGAGGGCGGACTCATCCTCACCTTGCCGACTAACTGTTGCTACTCTTGCAGACGCCCTACTCGTCGCCCTTGAGGCCCCGGGGGAGAGAGAGGGGAGTCGAGGGGGGAAGGGACGTGGGAGATGGTGGGGGGGGGTTTGGAGATGAATTGCGCCGGTTGGAATCCTTCGAGGGGGGGAGGGCTGTGTGGGGAATCAAAGTAAGAATAACGAACGAGTCGGCGAGGGACGGCTGTGGGGAGGGAAAACGGAGAGGAGAGGTGGGAGGGAGGAGGTGGAGGAGGATCTGAAGTGGCACGAGTGTGCATTGATACAGAGACCGAAAAAGGATGAAACGGGGAGATGGGTCCTACAAGACCAGAAAGAGATTATGGGATAAAACGATTGTTATTAATCCGTATATTTACTGAAAGCATCTGATTGTCAAGACGGATTTATTCATTAAAGCAATTTCACACCCGGAAAACTTGATGAAGTGGTAGCTGTTGGGTGACAAGTACGAATGTTGAGGAATGCCTTCTACAATAATTTTCTGCCCTGCAGAATGGATATGGACTCATCGGATAGGTGACTACATATTAGAATAATTTTCCATGGGAACGTATTTACAATAGGATCTATAATTAAGTTATTTAGAATTAAATAAAATAAGAGAAAGCCGGTGCCGAAATCTGGAGGTAATCTAAATGAACATATCAATAGTCTATGTAATTAAAATTCAATACAGAGTGGCTTAAAATCCACAATAAACCTGAACTTTTTCCAAAAGAAGTCTAATCAGGAGCTAGTAGAGCGTTGACAATCCCGACAAGCTCACTGAATCGATTCTGCTTACTCGTCGAAACAACACAATTGGCATAGTAAAAATTAGGTAAACTAATACAGGCATGCGTAAGGTCAAACAGGTGAATGAAGCAGTATAGGAGATTATGGAAAGCACTGGGAAAGGAACTAGGAGTGAAAAAGAGGCGGGAAACGTTTAAGGGGCAGTAAAGGAGCTTCCGCAAACAAGCGAGCATACAGAGATGCGTAATCTTGTTTACTCTTTAATTTAAGACTTGAGAGTTATGAAAACTCTCAGCCGCATGCCTAACGCCTGACGAATGCTCGGTGTGCAGCACAAAATGAGTAGCGTTAAATACTTGTTTCACAATCTGTGCTCCTCCGAGATGTTTGCCACACCGGCTTAAGTATGAAATGGCTACATAGTGAAAATATTTCTCTTAAGATGCATAAAAAAATGCAAAAAGTCAATTTTTAAGAAAGAATTTACCAAATGTATCACATCAAAATCAATACATTCGATTGAAAACAGGTGGGATTAATGTCTTGAAACCATCCCGTATCAATCAAGTGGTGGGCATATGATTTTTTAAGTGCTCTCTGACGGAGAATAAAATCGTATATGACTCTAATTTAACATAATTTTCAAAGGTGTTGTACAGTGTATGGAGGCTATAAATTCAATACTCTTGTTAATTCGAGTAAAACCCCGTGGCAAGATGAAGTCGCACAATCCACCACATGGAAGCTAATCGAAAGAAATTGATACGACAAGTTCAATGCTGGGAGTATTTAACGTAGTTTTACTATCTCTTATTCACTCTGGAGCGTCATAAGTTCAGATAAAAACATGCAGATATTTTCGAGATATTGAAGAAAGACAGGAAATTGAATTTGCCTTTTGGGATGAGGAAAATTATCGAAGGAAAAAGAGTGGAGAAAAATGGCGAACATATATTAATAGGAAATAGAATTGTCAGTTTTTCTGCAAGGGCGAATCCGAGTTTTGTCACTATGAGACCCTCAGAGAGAGGATTTACTGACGAGAAGAGAATAAAGTAGCTCTTGAAATGCTACCAATTTCCTAGAAGTTTACATCACCTCTACTGTCAGAAATATTTCAACCAAAGGCTGCTTTCATAAAAACAGATACAACCAAATGGGACTGTCTGGGTTTTTCGGAAAACAAAATTGAATTACCGACTTTAGATTTATGACGTTTCGGTAAGGTACGTGTACCAGACACAATTTAGAGAGGTAATATAAAGTTTTAAACGTAGGAATCAATATAAATGAGCCAATGGGAAATTAAAGTGGATCCCACAACATGAATACCAAAGATTAAGTTTCAAATTGAGACCTGTGCATGTATCAATAATTTAAATTTAAGAATTATTTAATGGGGGAAAGAAAAAATATAATATTAATTTGATATGATAGAATATGACATTGAATTTTAATATCATTTTCAACCTTGGAGGATGACCAAAAAATTCCAGTCTAAAACTTCATGGAGAAGATTCTTCAAGGTTTCAATTTCGTCTTGCCACGGCACCACTTTTCTTAACCCCGCTTCTTTACATCTAAAACATATGCAGAATGGCGTGGGATGGAGGTGCGGAGAGGTTAAAAAGAGAATTGCATTCGGAGGAGAAAGGCATTGGGTGTAGGTGGAGAGGCTAAGGGAGAGGTGGTGGGGGAAGAGGAGATGCGGAAGAGGGCACTTGGGCATCCGATGGCGACGGCATTTGGGCACATTGCACAAGGAACCTCCCCTCTTTCCCTGCCGCCACCCCTTTCCCAGTCACCCCCCTTCTCCCCGTACATTTCCACTCACCACATGAGACAATCCTACCACTGGATCCCCGAGTGATGTGCAAGTGCGAGCCGCAGCCAGAATGTGCACGCGGATGAGCGGATGGAACCGTGGACGACAAACGATTCGCGGTGGGAGGGGGGGCGAGGAGAAACCCTAACTGATCATCCCCTAAGTAATTATTTGCCTTACTCTCTATCCTTTTGTTGATGTTCCTGACAATAACTTTAGCTGCGTGGGATATCAAAGTTATTGTTCTGTAATCCTCACAAGTTTGCCTTTGCCTTTTTTGGAATAGGAACTAACACCGATCTCACAAAATCTTCCGGCCAGATTCCTTCCTCATAAATATGGCATTTAAATTAAATTTACATATCATCAGTAAAAATAAACTCATTTTTCACACGACTTTTATCAGATATTTTTCCAATTTATATAACGAAGAGTAGAGGGCCGAAAATCGAGTCTTGAGGTACACCATTTCGGACGGAGACAAGAACAGCGAACTCACCACTAGGACCTTTGAATGCCTAGCAGTGGGAAGAAAGGTTTTGTGCCAAGCTGAGGAGGAACGAGAACATTTAAACTATTCAGATTAGATAATATTAAGCAAGAATCATTGACAATTAAAACTACGTATGGGCCAAGAGAACTAAATACATTCGTAATAGATCAATAAAATATTATGATTGTTCAACGGAAAAATAAATGATATCATATAATAAATGCTCGGATTTACGAGACGCTCAGATCAAGTAATCGAGGAACTAGAAAATCGACACATCACCCAAATATAGGTGGAAAGACTTTGATGCATTACGAAGAGAAGCGAGCGGAGAATCGGACTTGTCATTCCGCCTCTCGTGCATGCTATACGAATGCGTGCGTTGCCTACTCGCGGGACGGCACCGAAGATCCTCTCGCGGGTTTAGCGGGAGGAAGACGATCTGAGAGGAGTGGCGACGGGGAGGGGGCGGTTTTCAGATAGACCTTCGGAAGCCAAGGCCGAGGCCGAATCTCAGGACAGAGAGGAGGGTGAAGTGGGAGGGCCATCTGAGCCGCCGAGCCGACACCCAGCCTCAACCTCCGACACAACAACGCGGTCGGGGATCCTTCCATCCACCCTGCTCATCCTCCAATCCAACCTCCCTCCTACCGCATTCCCAGCCAGCGATTGCCGCAGGACCTACCATCATCCAAACTGTGCGAAAGCACTCGAACCTATACCTTAGAGGAAATGCCCCGAGGAGTGGAACCATGGAATGGTAAAGTCAACCGTATTTCTACTCGTAATAACCGCCCACTTTTCAGCCTTCCCCTTACAGAGGGCCTATTCTCAACACCTTTAGTTTTTACAAAACAAAATACGTGGACTATAATGTGTATTCTTTCACAATTTGTAGAACTGGTATGCATTTCTGGAACGATATATAAGGAAAGCATTTGTTATCCCAATCCTACGATCCAAGCTAGAAACTTATCTACTGAAATCTGGACCACTCATTTTATTCTCTAGATTGAAAGTGGATTTCGCATTTTCGTTTTGCATACATATGTAATACCTCTCTCGTGTACACATTTGTCATTCTATAATCCCTTTTTTCCAGTATCTTATGTCAAAATATAGACGAGATAAAGCAACATCCACTTGTTCCAAAGGACTTTTCATAGCCGCGCGAAGGGGCATGGAATTATCGCAGTCTCGGCCAACGGACGCGTCACCTGTCCTCAAGTGTCCCGGGCCTCTCCCTCCTTGACCACTCGGTGGGTGCCGCCGCAATCCCCTAACCCTTCTACTCCTCCCCCTCCCGCCCACCCGAGATGTTGAGATGGTCTCCCCCCACCCCAACCACGCGGCCGCCGACTCACCTACCTCTGAGAGAGTCCTCTTCCCTCTTCTCCTCCCCTAATGACTCTTCTGCTCCACCGGCCTCCTCCTCTCGGCCGCCGCCGCACCCTCTTGCCGCCGCACCTCGGCCGTCTTCACTGGAGTCGGTCGCTTCGAGGGGACTACTGGAACTGTTGGAAGGAGAAGAGACGACATTGCGCCCTTCAGTTTTGCACATCTCCTCGACCAGAGTCGGAGGTTGGCAGACATGGAGAATAAGGAAAACATACTCCGTACCTCCTATTGCGCGTACCTAGATACTACAAAAATATCTTTTATCATGTATATACTCGAGTATATATTCACACTCGTCTCCGTGAGTCATGATGGTTTCAATGTTTTATATTTTGCCAAGTCTGTGCCACCAAATTTGCATGTTTTCTCCTTTTTATGGGCCACCGAACATTTTCTTGTTATTTCGGTATTCTATAAATTACGAGGGCAAATATTGAGACAATAAGTTTAATATCACTGTGGGAAATTTTAGCGATACTAGTTGACTGCTGTTACAAAATAATATTAATCAGCAAGTTGAAGTTTTAACTTATTTTCTCTCATTAAAATGAATTTTTAAGCATTGAAATTAACTTGGAAAACCATTCTGGGAATAAAGTTTAAATCACTCGCGACTGGTTCTAGGAGTGGCAATGAAAATGTTTGTATTGTGAAGTCAAGAGTATAAACATGTAAAGATCAACCTTTACCACTAACAGATACTGGAAACCAAAAGTTATTGTCAGTGAAATTTTCACAATATCTCAGCTTAAGCACACTTACAAGAAACAAAAGGCATTTTGTTGCATTAAGAAGGGGATTAGGCTTTTATTCGACAGGAACACAAGGTATCTACATTAGGCTAAGGTAGTTAAAATGATAAATGATAGACGCAATTGATGATTTACATCGTTAATATTTATGAAGATAAAGAATAATAACCCACTAAAGCTGTTCCATATTCATTTCTGATAGATTTTAAGCGTGTTATCCAGTTGATGACAAGGAAATTTTACAGCAGCCATCTAGGAAGCAATGCCGAAACGAAGTCATAAAAGTTTTCGCATCGCAGGGTACACTGTCATGAATGTCGCCGGG